>PDNB01000126.1:0-86572 GCA_002573585.1 Helicocarpus griseus UAMH5409 | reverse complement strand
CCCCCACAACACCCAAAAACCCAACCAAACTCAGGTTTTTTTTTTTTTTTTTTTTTTTTTTTTTTTTTCGCTTTAAATCATGAAATATACTCCTCCTTTTCCCCGCCATACGACGCCGCCAGCCGTCCTGCCAGATGCTCTTGCGCAGTCATCACCCTCTCTTCATTCCCATCCCCATCCCCATTCAGGTCACCACCACCACCACCAGCACCCCTCTGCTTCCTCTTCTGCTCCTCCACCAGCTTCGAAGGAACAGGCACCAACTCCGTATGGCCCACCGGATGACAAAAATACGCCATACTGTACCTATCACGACTCACCTTTCCCCCCCCTCCACTCTGCTCCTCAGCCGGAAACACAACCCGATGCACCGTAGACTTCAACAACCCAGCCGTCCAGTAGCTCAGCACATCAGCAATATTGATTAGTATCGGAGGGAAGCCATTATTGCCATTACCATTACCACCACTGGCCGTGCCAGCAGGCCTAACGGGGACCGGCGCCCACTCACCCGCCGGCGTCAGGATCTCCAAGCCGGGCTGCCCGTCTCGCTGGAAGAGGAGGGTGATGCTGCCATAGTCGCTGTGGGCGCCGGCGCGCACGTCGGCGTCGGGTTTGAAGCCGGATGTGGCGGGGGAGGTGAGGGAGGGGTAGAAGAGGAAGCGGAAGGTGGTGCCGGAGGGGCCGGTGGGGTCGTGGCGGGATGTGAAGAAGGTGGCGGGGATCTAGGTGTTGAGCGGTGTTGGTGTTGGTGTTGGGAAGGAGTTGTTGTTTTGATGGGGTCGGGAAGAAAAGGGAGGGAAGGGCAATGGCTTACATCTAGGCCTAGGGCGAGGAGGGTTAAGATTTGGTTACAGGTCTTTTGGCAGAGGGAGATGAAGTGGGCTAGGTCGGCTTCATGGGGGATCAAAGAGGCGGGGAGGGGTTGTTGCGCCTTGTTGTTTTTGAATTCGCCGAAGTTGAAGGCTCTGCTGGGCTGTTAGAGAAGATTGTATGTATAAGGGGGGGAGGGAAGGGGGGACGAAAAGGGTATATGTACTCTTTGAAATCCCCTCTCTATTTTTAACCACCAGACAAGTAGTCATCTTGTCAGCCAGTAGAGCTCTTCATATGCTAAGAAGGGGCTACTATGTAAGGGGCCATATTGCTCTGTCTCTATGTATGACAGCAAGCGTACCGTACCTGTTGGTGTTTCGGGTCAAGCGTTTCCACATGCTTCCCGGTCCAGCCCTTGTTCTATTTCACAAAATATTGCTTAATTAACTGTTGACCGTAGACTGTAGCATGTACTGTATATCATCCAACGCAGGCTGGATTGAGAGGGTAGCCAGCAAGCGCAAATGATATAAATCGATAGGCACAGGGACATACATCTGTACCAATCTTGACAGCAGCTTTTTCCTCATAGGGAGAAGCAAAGAACTTGCGTGCCTATGAGTTAATCAAGGTTAGCATAATCTATGTTTGTTATAACCACAGATATATATTTTGACAAATGTCAGGCAGCCTGAGGGGCATTGATACTGATATCCATGCATATAGCCACAGATTGTAGATATCCGGTAGATAGGTAGGACAATCATACCATGGCAAAAGCACCTTCCACGTCATCATCGGAGAAGTCACTACTGGCGCCATCAACGTAGAAGAAGCCATATTTGATGGCTGCACCGACCATAGCCTTTCCCACGGCGGGAGAGGCTTCGGAGATGTTGATTACTGGGAGCTGCACGGGAGCAGCTTTGGCGGGTTCGTTTCCGGCCATGGTTTGTTTGTTTGGCGGCGGTTTGATTTAGAAACGAGTTTAGTTCATCTTGACTAATTGGTAATTCAACACTTGTCTGCTCGCGAGTTATAGACAGAGAGTGTGATGTGGAGGTGGGGGGAAGATGGAGGAGGGTAAGCTTTATCTAAATAAATAGCTGACTGTCGCGCTTATCGAGTGTTACGATAACTGACCCAACATTAAGATGGTTGTTGATGGCGTCAATACTTGCTTGATCTTACAATGGGTGGTATTGGAAAATACGCGAGGAATGGTAGCAAATATAGCAATTGTCCCTGTATAGAAATCCATTTTGATAGACCAGGCACGAGCAGCTACATGCGCACGCACCTAGACTAGGCGGGCATGCTGTATCTGCACGTCCCGCAGCGGCTGCAGCGGCTGCAGTGGCTACCACCACGACCCGGCGAGTTGGGCCCACGGGATGTTGTGTTTGGTGTGTCCATCCACTGACTTCATTCATTATTCACCTCTTCTCCTGCTCCCATTCCCATCCATGCTCTGCTCTTTCACAGCTCAACCACTGCTGCAATTATTTGTTCTGCTGCAATCCCGTGTCTCTGGGCTGGCATCCTAACTAACCACTTCCTACGAGCATCTTGAGTTTCTCATTCTGGTCGTTGATCTGCTGTGAGCAAAGACTGTTTTCTGTTTCAAAATACCTTCTCCTGCTGGGAGCTTGGGGATACCTCATCCCTTCTAGAGTGAGCTCTGCTCTGTGGCTCAGAGAAGCTCTAGGATCTGCCGGATATTGCAGCTTTATTTCCATCTTGTTTGCTAGCTGACCAGGCATTCCTACAACATGCCAAGTGAGTCTCCCCGGAACCACCTATTTCTATTTGTATGTATGGAGTATATGGGCTGTGATATTGACGTTGGCTTCGCGCATTTCTAGTTCGTGCCTTTGACGAGTGGGCAAGCGGCCGTGCCCAGACCCTCCCTCTGTCGGCCCTCAAGGGCGCTGTGATTGGCATCGATGCCTCCCACTATCTTGACCAACACCTCAACCACCATGCTACCAAAGAACCCCTCCTCATTGCGTTGGGTGGCTTCCCGTTCTCCCTCAGAGCCAATATTGAAAAGGAGCTTCAGGCTCTGAAGAACGCCGGCGTCACTTGCGTATTTGTCTTTAACGGCCTTGATTTCGGGAAGCGCGAACCCAACTTCTCTGCTCAGGCCGACTCCACTCGTGCGCTGGAGCAGGCGTGGGAATTGTACGACCAGCAGCAGGCAGATCAAGTCGTGGATGCTTTTAGCTCCGCTGGTACGGACAATTCCTCGCATATATCCCATATTTTAGGTTGATTGCTGACGTTCTCCATGTAGGGAGCGCAAAACCGGAGACTCTTTATAAGTTCTTGCAAAGGATCCTTCATGAGCAGGGAGTCGACTTCCTCGTTGCTCCGTACGCAGCTTCGGCACAGGTAAATTATCACTGCTTCTCTATCAGAGTCGAAAACACATCTAACCCGCGCATTCCGCGCATTTCCATAGCTTGCCTACCTTGAGAAAGGCCCAAATCGATTCGTTGATGCTTGTTTCGGTCCCTCAGACCTGTTTCTTTTCGACATTGATAAGGTGATCACACGGCTGGATACAGATTTGTTCCAGTTCACATGGATCACCAGGCAAGTATGCCAGGATGACTTGGGAAGAATATCGAACGACCAATTCGTCGAAATCTGTTTACTCCTCGGCTCCCGCTTTCTCCGGACCTTCCCGCCTTTTGAAAATACAACCTTCCCAGCAAAGGGAGTGAATATCCGTGACGCAATGACTGCGTATAACTCCGCTGGACGAAATGCATTAGCTCTCTGTGGCCAAATTGACGATGAGCACCGTATCAATGATCTGCCTTACATAGAGCATTTCAAGCGGGCCTTGATGACAGTAAAACACCATATTGTAATGAATATTGACGGAAAAGTTGTTCCTATGGATGCTGAAAATGTGTCCAATGATTTACACGAACTCATAGGACAACGCTTACCTGAAGAACTCTACTTTTACATGTCCAAGGGCATTCTTGGTTCCCAAGTTCCAAACTGGTTGACCTCCGGCGAGCTTTTGATAAGGCTACCCCTGGGTGCTGAGGATTCCGAAATATATCGCCGCCTCCAGGGAGAGCTTCTCACTCCCATCCGAACCCAATCGTTGTGCTTGCTTTCCAATTCCCTCCATCGATTCTACCAGACTAAAGCGATCAATGTTCGCACTTGGTACGAGCCGAAATCAACCCGTTCTATTAACCTTAAAGAGGATCTGCCCTCGGTGAAGGAAGCTACCGTATCATGGAAGCTTCGAAGTGATAAATTCCCAGAGAGTGTCAAGCAACTTCAGGTAGGATTGGCCTCAGCCACTCTGTCTTATTGTTTCTCGTACTGACATGTTCTAGGCCGATTCTGTTCCATTCACGTTCGCCCTTCGAGCTTTGAAGGACCAAGGGTTTGCATCAAAGTCGTTTGCGCCGAAGGATGCACCTGTATGTTTTCTATGCTCCCTTAAAATAGTGGTGGTGTATTCTAACAGCAATAGCCCTTGTCGTCTAAAACCGAGATACTTGCAAATGTGATGTGGAGATTCCTACAACTACGAGGCTATGTCAATGAAAAACATAGACTCACTCAATGGGGCCAAGCGCTCGAAACAGCCATGTCGGTATTGAACCCCACGGAAAACTTGGAAGAATCGACTTTTATTGCCGTCGAACTCTTGAGGCTGGGGGTCCTAAGCTCTAAGGACTGGTTTGCGAATATTTCTGGTGGTCCAATGAGGGGAACTGGTGAGTGGCATACCGACCCCTACGTTTGGGGATGATATTAATCTTTCAATAGACGAGGAAAAGAAGTTCAACCTATTGGTATCTCAAGTTGCCTGTATTGGCAAGATCCGTCACAAGTCAATTGGCTACTCAGGTCCTCTGAGCAGACAACTTCTATCATTCCGCTCCTTGATTTGCGCCGTCCGATCTAGCTTACGAGACCTGGTCGAGGTCGTCCTGGCAAGTCTTCTATTGAATGGGGAAGCAGACCGGGATCGTAGCGATTGGACAGATTTGGGTCTCAGGTTAGTAGACATGATTAATTGTGTTGCAAATGGACAAAACTGATGTTATCACTAGCCTCCCTTTCATCGATGACAATAACTGCGGGCTTGGAATTGCTGTCCGGACGTATCTCGATGACCTTCCACAGCAGTCAGAGCCAACATCTCCAAGAGTTCGGGCTGAGGTGAAGTCCAGAGGCAAAGAATGGTTCCAGCATAGCGATAGTTTTAGTGGAAATCTTGACATGGCTTTCAACCTCTGGGATGCGGTAAGTTTAATTCTGGACTGTATTTGTGAAAGGAAAGCTTATATATTGGAATCTCTAGGTATATCAAGCGACCCGGAATGCTGGAAAGGAGTTCAAAGATGCAAAGTTATGGGAGGAGACCAATAAATGGCTGGCGGAGCGGAGATAGCAGGATTCTTTTCCGTCCCATGCTTATCTATCCTTACGTCGTTCAGAACCACATGTTGGGCATGACTTGCTAGCGATAGTAGAGCTCAGCACGGTATCTACTTAGCAAGTATACATCTTCCGAGGGACGATACAATGAATTCTGATTGCAGTGTATTAGTATCATGATATTATGAGGGCAACCCATCAATAGCTATCATCTAGTTCACTGAAGGTGAAAAGACGTACTATTCAGCTTAGCAAAACGTGGATACGTCAGTTGCTATATAGCTACAGATATAATTATAAAATGAGGATGGATTATCCCAAATACAATTGACAGTGGTCCGACCCCTTTATTCCTGTATATGTCTGCATAATTAGTAATCGGGTTGGCAACAGCTGGCCTTATTTAGTTGAGCTCCGCATGCCATCATCGCCCCAAGCTCCAGCAACAACATCCGGCGACACAGTTTAGTCTGGCCACCAACCAACTACCTTTCAACAACAACCATTATCCCCATCCCCCTGAAGTGCTGCGCATTATCAGGAGACTTCAATTCAACTTCCTCAACTGTCTATCCCTTTGCCATAAATATTCAACACAAGGCTTGCCCACCATGGCTCGCCTAAGCTACCTCCTCCTCGCCTCCGCCTCCCTCCTCCTCTCCAACGTCGTCCCCGCCACCGCCAAATCCGCCGTCCTCGACCTAATCCCCGAAAACTTCGACTCCGTCGTCCTCAAATCCGGGAAACCGGGACTAGTCGAGTTCTTCGCCCCCTGGTGCGGCCACTGCAAGAACCTCGCGCCCGTCTACGACGAGCTAGCCGATGCCTTCGCCTATGCCAGCGACAAGGTACATATTAGTAAAGTTGATGCTGACGAGCATCGATCGCTGGGCAAGCGGTTTGGCGTGCAAGGGTTCCCGACGCTGAAGTGGTTCGATGGCAAGAGCGCAAAGCCCGAGGAGTACAATGGGAAGCGGGATTTGGAGAGTCTGGCGGCATTTGTTAGCGAGAAGACGGGGTTGAAGCCCAAGGGCCCGCAGAAGGCGCCGAGCAAGGTGCAGATGCTGACGGATGCGACGTTTGAAAAGGCTATTGGTGGGGATAAGGATGTTTTTGTTGCGTTTACGGCGCCGTGGTGTGGACGTATGTCTCCCCCGCCCTCCCCTTCTTTTCTCTCTGTCCCTTTTTTGGCTGGAAGTGATTGAACTAAGGTTTTTTTGTTTTTTTTTCCATATTTCCACAGACTGCAAGTCCCTGGCCCCGGTCTGGGAATCCCTTGCCAATGACTTCCAACTCGAGCCCAATGTCGCCGTCGCAAAGGTCGACGCTGACTCCGAAGCCTCCAAACGCACCGCCGAAACATACGGCATCAAATCATACCCGACTATCAAATTCTTCCCGCGCGGCTCCACTACTTCCGAAGATTACTCTGGCAGCCGCTCCGCCGCTGACTTCGTCTCCTATTTGAACGAGAAGGCCGGCACCCACCGCGTCGTCGGTGGTGGGCTGGACAAGGACGCCGGCACGATCGCTGCGCTGGATGATATCGTTGCCAAGTATGTCACTGGAGGTGAGAAGAGCGTGACAAAGCTGGTGGAGGAGGCTAAGGGGGTGACGAAGGGATTGAAGGAGCGGTATGCAGAGTACTACGTCAAGGTGCTGGCGCGGTTGAGCGAGAATAAGGAATATGTGGCTAAGGAGTTGGCGAGGTTGGAGAGGATGGTTGGGAAGGGCGGCCTGGCGCCGGAGAAGGTGGATGATTTGTTGTCGCGGAGTAATATCCTGAGAAGGTTTTTGGGAGGAGAGGAGAAGAAGAAGGGGAAGGATGAGCTTTGAGGTGGTTGATATTGTATATTAGGGAATTAGGGGGAAGAGTTATGCTGTTGGTTTTTGACGGGGGATGTATTTTATGTTTGTATGTCTTATTCGTTGGTTGAATGTCCGAGGTTTCATGGGTTAGAGATAAAGGGCAAATGGTAGAATGGTATTCAGGATATGCAAGGGAGGGTTATTTATCTTGTTGGCTCGTTGATTCATGCATGCCAACCTGTTTGTCGGTTTGTATATTTTAAGCGCCCAGTTTCTTAGTGCTGCTGGGTAATCCAATTCGGTATGTTATTAAATGTAATATAGATAATGGAACGTGGGTAGATTTTCCCGGGGAGTTTTAACGTTAAAATCAATAAGCCAACGAATGCCACCTGTATGCGAAGAAAAGAAAACAGAGTCCGCTGCTAATTATAAATACATAAGGATGCCACCAGAAAGAAATGCTGCGCTTAAAAGACAAAGCACTATGCGATAAGAAAAAGCAAGTAAAGCTCAGCGGCGCCAGAATATTGCGTAGAGCCCCATTCTCCTCCTCCCCTATCTTCCTATCCTCAGCAGGATCAAAGTTGCTCAAGAGATGTGAATATGGTATGTATATAAGTGCGGCAGCGACACGACGCCCCGGAGAATCTGAGGGGATATCGATGTCGTATATCCCAGCATAGGTCCAGAAAAAGTCCAAAGTACAAAAGGTATCATGGAAGAAACATGAGTCCGTGGAAGTAAATTGATATCAGTTCGTCGGGTTCGCTTCGGAAGCAAGGGCAAGGGAGGCTTCGAGCTGGTCGAGTCTTCGAGTCATGTCGTCCACTATATATAAAGAATGAGACCTGAGTTAGCTCCGGGTTTATCCAAAGAAAGCGCATGTAACCCGTATAAGCAAGTGTATATGATAAGGATAATTGCCTTTGCGCGAAATGAGGCTAGCGGAGGCCTTCATTTCCTTTTCGTAAAAGGCCAACAAAACTGACCGCAACAGAAGAAAAAGACACAGGAAGTAACTCACATTTCCCAAAGATCTCCGTCGATACCTTGTCAAACTTATCTTGGAGCTGGTCTAGCAGCTCGTCGACTGCCTGAGCAAGTTGATTCGAGCTCTCATCGCCCGCTGTGATTGCCTGTTGTTTGACCAATTAGCAAATATTCTTGCACTGGCAGCCCTTCCTTCAGCTCTCCCAATATAACCAGGTTGAGGGTGTATGGATATACCTCTTGTAATGAGGCGCGCTTGTTCTCGGGGTTGGTATTGTTATTCGCGCGGAGTTGCGACGGTCTGCGGCTTGGAGTTGACATTGTTTTTGATCGTGAGCAGTGTGTTTCGAAAAACTTAAAAATAAAAAGAATATGGAAACGGCCCGCTCCGAATGCCTTCTCTTCCAACCGAGATAATTTGAGCAAGAAGAAAGAGCTGGAGAAATGAATGTCTTGACCGATTGCCCGACGGACGAAGAGAAGCTTCGGCGAGTCCTGATTAGATAGCGGTCATGTGATATGCATTGCGGCCAACTGCCGTTTACGGTTTAGCTGTACTAGTATATACAGAATTGATATAGCCGCCTAGATAATTCTTCTTATTACACCCCCTTATTTACATTCCATCAGTAAGCATGGCCTCAACAAGCATAACATGCCGATCTGCATTCGTCTCGCTCCACTCATTATCATAATTCAATCCATACGGCCAAAAATGTCCCCCGCCACAATTGATTACCGCATCCGGCCCATCCCACGACCTTAACAACGGCAACGCCGTTGGCCAGTCTCCCGAGGCACATTTTTGGTCAAACGCAGCTGTCTGACCAACTCCTAGCGTGTGCGAGATTTCGTGCATGGCCGTGCGCTCCGTCATGTACGACCGGTTCGAGCCAAAGCGCAGGTCGCCGTTGTAGTTTGCCTCTGCGGTGGGGACGCCCGGCGCGTAGTAGACGCGGATTGTTTTGTTCGCATCTGAGAATCTGGTGTACCGGGTGACGGCGAGGGTCATGGCGGCTTCGATGCGTTGGTATGCGTCGGCTTCGTCGCTTGTGGGGTTTGAGGACTTTTGGAGGCTCCATGAGATTGCTGCGGAGGCTGTGGAGGCATACGCCAGTATGACGGCTAGGTTGAAGAGCTGCATGGCAGGCAGTGGAGGAAAATGCGGCATCAGTGGACGGTTGTAGGTTTGACGTGCTGTCAAGATTTACCGAGAGGAGTGGGCGGTGCTATTGTCTCTATAGACATATTGAGTCGGATCACGGTTTTATGTTTTGTTATATATCTATACACCCGCGTCTCCGGATCCATCTCGGTAAGTATCAAGCCCGACTGTTACATGGGTGGTGTGTAAACGGCAATACTGCCCTTTCGAGATAAGTATTTCGCGCATTGTTTGGCGAGACGGGATATCCCCATTCCTTCCAATCAAAGCGTTGACTGCTCGCTTTATACATACCTAGCCGTTTAATTTATATTGACTTGGCATGCATACCCTGTCGTTGGCTAGCGACTGGAACCCAGCCATTAATGCGGTTGAAACTTTGTAAAGAAAGTCCTTGCGGAATCATTATCGTGGCTTGTGTTTCTACCTCACCTAGAACGGCCTATGATGGCACTTGGCTCTTTTGTGGCCCGGCCGGTAAATAAGAGCTTCTCGGCTTGCCGGAGTCGTGCCCCCGAACATCCTTCGTGGCTGGATTTTCCAAATCTTTCTCATAACCAAAAAAAAGTACCTTTGCAACAAGGAAGAGAGTTTCTCGCAAAAGAAGAGAGTAAAAAGGTCATAACTCAGTAGTCACCGCTGACTTTAGAGTCAAAAATAAGGTTGTGGAGATTGATGAAGGGATGCCTCTTATTCGTCGACATCAAATTAAAGTAATGAACCATGGGAATGAGCCGCTCCTTTATTTAGACCGCATTTATGCAGTCAACTGCTCGTCCTTTCCAATTGTCTCAAAATGTAATTTGCTGTCTTAAGGAACAGACATTTTCTATTAGATCTACAGGGTCTTCTATAACTAGGGTGAATTGAGTTTCCAAGGTCCAGAATGGACGTTTGTCTTGTAAAGAGGGATGAAGTCATCACACGTTGGAAAGGAAATAAAAACTTATACATGTAGAACCTCGTCAATAGCCGTCCCGATCCAACCTCTAGCTATCCTGGCAAACAAAGAAAAAGATGCAATGAGCATGAACTGGCCCTGCCAAAACCCTTAAGGTTATATCTGCGCAACTAAGCACCCGAAGAACCCCGCGGACCGTAATTCAGACCTTAATCCACGCTTTGCTGCCCCCTTGATAATGCGTGCAACAGCAATGAATACAAAAGCGGCGGATAAAAGTACGCCTGTAAAAAATAATCAGGTTTTCAAAGTCGTCCGAGCCTGCGCTATTTTGAACAGCTGCCATTGCTATTTTGAACAGCTGAACTACCCAGTGCCATGCCATGTTGTCTAAAAGTACACATATCAATGGACGGCGTGTGTGGAGATATATCAAGTGTGCCAACCTTTACTGAAAAGAGATGTTGAGTTGAAAACGAACGTCCAAAAAGAAAGTTTGCTATCGGGATATAGTCACGTGGTGATAAGACACAGAAAAGATGCTCTTATCCTAATTGGGTATAGTCAACTGTGCTCCACTCAATCCACGCTAGCCAGATCGGAGTTAGCGCCATGCCAAAAATTCTGTGCTCCGAAGCTCTATTTGGAGATTTTGTTTCGACCGCAATACGAAAAGTTAACATCCGATCAGTCTTTTTGCTCCCCCCCATTACTCTTCATATATCCACCATGGTGAAAAAGAGTAAACTCCTCTTGGCTCTGGATGCCCACAAGGGCCGCAACTATGAGCTGGAGCGCCAGAAGAAATTGCAGAAGGCTGCTGAAAAGAGAAAGCAGGCCAAGGCGGGAAATACCGACGATGCGAAGGATGATGAGAATGAAGGAGGGGTGAAATTGCAAACTGTATGCGCCAATTGGGTCCGTGGGTACGGCGGTATTCCTGTAGCTAACATTTGAACTATTGCAGGATTCGACCCTTTCAAAGCAAATTGGCGCCGAAGATAAAAAGGAGGAGCAAAAGGCCGATGCAAACGCCGCTGAGGAGGAACAAGGGACGGTTAATGAAGAAGAAGACGAGGAGGACGAAAATGAAGATGAAGAGGACGATGAAGACATTCCCCTCTCCGAATTGTCAGAGGAAGACGCTCAAGACGTAATACCACACCAACGCCTCACCATTAACAACTCCGCCGCTATCCTCTCCGCTCTCAAACGCATCTCCTTCATCAACCCCCAGACCCCCTTTTCAGAACACAACTCCCTCACTTCCGCAGAACCCATCGACGTTCCAGACCCCAACGATGATCTCAACCGTGAATTGGCCTTTTACACCGTCTGCGTGTCCGCCGCCAAGTCCGCACGCGACCAGCTGAAAAAGGAAGGCATACCCTTTTCGCGGCCGACGGATTACTTTGCGGAGATGGTCAAGTCTGACGAGCACATGGGTAAAGTGAAGAAGAAGTTGTATGACGAGGCTGCGGCTAAGAAGGCGAGCGCGGAAGCTAAGAAGCAGCGCGATTTGAAGAAGTTTGGCAAGCAGGTGCAGATTGCCAAGTTGCAGCAGAGACATAAGGAGAAGCGGGAGACTCTAGAGAAGATTAATAGTTTGAAGAGGAGTAAGCGCTTTTATCTTTTTCCTTTTTGTTGTTGATTTTGATTTTACCGTATAGAATTGTAAGCGCTAACACTCCCACTTTACAGAACGCAGAGCCAACGACGGCGCCCCCACCGAAGAACCAGATCTCTTTGACGTCGCTCTTGAGGAGGGCGGTAAATCTGCCTCGCGCGTTGGTGGCAATAAGCGTGCCGGCGCACAAAATAAGCGACAGAAGAAGGATCAGAAATTTGGTTTTGGAGGGAAGAAGCGATTTGCCAAGAGTGGTGATGCTGTTTCTAGCGGTGATATGAGCGGGTTCTCCGTGGGCAAGATGAAGGGGCGTAAGAAAGGAGCGGCACAGAGGCCCGGAAAGAGTAGAAGGGCAGCTTCGAGCAGGGGTTGAGGGGAAGTGTTTTCATGTATCTGTCCTAAAGTTCTCTGTTGGTTTTCTTTCATGTTTTATTCTATGCGTGGGAAAATGGATGGGTTTATGTTGCCCCTCCTAGAATTTTAGATTTTTTTACTATCCAAAAGCCGGGGGTATACTTTGTACCTTGCTATATGCTCCTATATATGACAAGCAGTATACGCCAAATAATATCAAAGACCGAATGTTCCATGGCTAAACAATCATTGCGTGTTGCGGTAGCGCTCAATTTAAGAGATTGGTCATGGCATTCATTCATTCGTCGATTCATTGCAATACAATAGGAGTCAATGGGGGGATCGGAAATTCGAATTCAGACCACCCCAAGGTTGAATGGAGTTTCCAATGCTCGTCCTATGTACAGTATAAAAGGGCATACTCAGGAGGCAGATTTTGGCAGAACAAATAAAAGAAATTCTGTCTCAGGGCCCCGGGAGCCTCCAACTGGGAGGGTTGGGTCTTCTCCAAACAGCAACGGGGGACCCAACCTCAAATATCCACCTCAGTCTCCATATGTGTTCTACAGTCTAGGTAGACAATTAGCCACTGCCAGTCGAGTGGCTAGAGGAATGACGAACCTTAAAATGTCACGCCCCTCTTGTGATGTTCTTGCTGCAAAGAACACATTTCTTGAGACGGGATGATGGCAGGCGGCCAAGGCCCGAGGTCCTCACTGTTCATTTGCTGAAAGCAGGTTATAAATGACCGGAAGTCTTTGAGAAGATAATCCAGTCAAGAAAATATCATTTCCAACGGAAAATAGTAACGTCCCATTTCATAGCTTGGTTCGCTTAGGGGAAGATGAACCGCCAATATCCAA
Source organism: Helicocarpus griseus UAMH5409 (assembly GCA_002573585.1). Classification (NCBI taxonomy): domain Eukaryota; kingdom Fungi; phylum Ascomycota; class Eurotiomycetes; order Onygenales; family Ajellomycetaceae; genus Helicocarpus; species Helicocarpus griseus. The sequence goes on along the minus strand of PDNB01000126.1, from coordinate 73,625 downwards.
CTCAGGTGTAGCCCCTGAAGATGCCTGGTGCGAACCGAAATTGCGAATGCGACTAACAAGATGACTGACAGAGACGTTGACATTATGGCGCTGTTCAGCGAAAACGAGGTTCAGTTTAGTCTGTGTGTCTTCGGCATGAACAAGGGAGTGATCGAGAATAGCTTCTTTGGACCGTTTCGAGCTAGCCTTGTATATGATTTTACCACATCCTTGAACCGAACAAACCCAAGAATCAGGCGGCAAATCCTCTTGTTCAAGAACTTCCGTGGTATGATTTTCGTTTTCATGATTGCTGCTGGGCGGATTGGATGACATTATGCTCTCGAAGATTTCCTGCATCGGCGTTTTCCTAATTGAGATGCTATCTGAACCTGAGATAATAGACCGTGTACTCTCGTTTACCTTCGCGGATAACGGATCATGAACCAACCGGTGGCCACGAATTCTTGAAGGCGTCTCCTCCATTTGCATGGGTTCCTCTAATTCCTCTTCTGAATCTGTATTTTCCACGACTTGCCGATTACGCTTACCAGCGCCTTTGGCGGAAACCGAACCCAACTTTGGCCGGAGCAGCGATTTTCGTACCCTTCGCCTTCGTCCCTTTGAAATCGAGACTTCATCCTCATCACTTTCCTCGCCCTCAGAAGACGAAGAACCGTCTTCCTTCGGCGCTCTAGGGTGGAGTGCGGTTGCACTGACATCTTGCGAGCTTTCGGACCCCTCCATTTCTTTTAACTGTCGGTATACGGCTTTCTGGGACCAGTCCAGAGTCGGGGTTTGCGCGTTGTCCATCATCTCAATGAGAAAGCCAGCTCTCGCGCGAATTAAATCCAGAGCGTAATCCAGGGAGCTCATTTCGTATCGTTTTAGAAGCGTTTCTGCAACCGTCGTCACATTCAGCCGTCGTTTGGATAGTAACCCTTGTTCCTTCATGTCCAAAATCACTTCGAATATCGTATCAGCCTGGGCACTGCCCACGTCTGGAGCATCGGGCGACCCGTCGGATCCCTCGTCCGCTTCACTTTCTTCCTGGATCCCATGCGCAGTTCTCTCTGCCTGCTCAAATACATTCTTGAGATTATGTTAGAAACCTGGAGCAATAGATGCGGTCTGAATGATGGAAGTAGGACCAGAGTCATACCGGATAAATTTCACGGAGATGAGCATAAATTAGAGTCGAAGCCCAATCCACGTTCTCCTTACCCCGAACCATCTGCTTGATAAGAAACTCATGATGTTTGTAGAATACTTCCGCCGAGTCTTCAGCATCCTCGCACGCTCCGTTGGTGTGTTTCGTATACTGTCGAGTAAATGAGAAGTAAGCCTCGCACATACATGCAGTCCGGCGAGTATAGATTAGAGATTAATCCAAACGCACCTCTTCAAAAAGATACTCTATCTTTGGGTTCCACTTCTTACCCCGCCGCTTGGTATTCTGGTGCTTATCCGCGAGGAAGTATAGAAGGTCAATGGCTTCAACCATCTCGTTGAACATCGGCTTGTATCCCCTGGCGGGGGCAATGGAGAACCATCCTGCTGAGCCCGCAACCCACAACCCGATCTCGCCATCGTCGTGCTGTCCGTAGGCATAATGGGTGACGTTTTCGATGAGAACTCGTTTACTTCGATAGCTATCGTCTAGAACTGCAGGACAGAAGGAAACGAGTCAGGACAACCAGAAAGCCAAGCGATTTCGGATTAGGATGTATACCAAGCGCCTCCTGCTCTTCTTCCACGATTTCTAGCTGGCCCGTGACGCAGACAGGATTGTCCGCTGAAGCAGAAAGGATGTTGGCATATCGTTTCTTGCCGGGGACGAGCACCTTGACGTCTGTTAGGGCGAACTCTTCCCAGTCATTCTCATCGTTGAGGGAAGCGTCTCTAGCAGCCAGGACATTCTCGATTCGCGTTGTCATATCTCCAGAAACACCATGATGGCTTCGACAAAAACTATGAGGTCTCAATCGATGAATATCGCATGCATTGAAGGAGTCATGAAATAATGAAGAAGTGAAGACGTAGAAGACGACGGAGACGAAGACAAGCTGCTGAGAGCGGCTCCGCTGGTATTGTACGCAGTATGATACGGTACTAGGCGCAGGGGAAGTGTATTGGTAATACAGTAAACAAAACCCATATTGTCTTGTTATAGCTAGAAATACGGTATTACACATACAGGATTATTTTCTATCAAAGCTCCAATATCAAATGTGTCTAAAAGTCAACTCTCCGCAGACATTTAACCGCCCAATTGAATTTGCTCTCATAGCTCCTACAAATTTCCGGATGACGGACTGCAGTTGAGAAAATCGTCCTCACTACCTAGCGTACACTTCGCGTCGCCTCCCCTCCTCCAATTTTCTTTCGTTCGCCGAACAAAACCTCCCATCCCCATGCCCGCCCGCTTCCGTATTCCCACTAGAGATTTCCCAGTAAGAATGGCCGACACGCGAAATCTAGAAGGCTGTTTTGGTACTCTCAATTCAACTCACTTGCTTTTTTAATGAAGTAACTCGAAACTAATTCCCCATTCACAAACGCAGCTGTCCACAAGCCTCCCGGCATTTCCTCCGCCGAAGTTCTCCGCAACTTGCAAACCCATTTCACCCCCTCCCGTTTCTTCCAGCCCTGGGTCGAAACCGAGCGCATTCGCCGCAACGCAGAGAGCAAATTCCAAACCCGGCGACGACGCGACAAGCGCCTCGAAGTCAAAATTGGCCATGGCGGCACCCTCGACCCCATGGCGACTGGCGTGCTAATCGCCGGCGTCGGCAAGGGTACCAAGGACTTGAATAGCTTTTTAGCTTGCACCAAGTCATACGAGGCCATGGTGCTGTTCGGTGCGGCAACGGACACCTACGATCGGTTGGGTAAGGTGGTTAGTAGGGCGCCGTATGAGCATGTCACGAGGGAGAAAGTGGAGGAGACACTAAAGCAGTTTCGTGGGAAGATTATGCAGCGGCCGTCGATATTCTCTGCGCTGAGAGTTCAGGGGAAGAGGCTGTATGAGTATGCGCGTGAGGGGATTGAGCCGCCTGTGGAGATTTTGAAGAGGCCCGTAGAGGTGTCGAATTTGGAGATTGTGGAGTGGTACGAGCCTGGGACGCATGAGTATGTGTGGCCGACGGAGGAGGCGAGTGGGGCGGAAAAGGATGTTGCGAAGAAGATGCTGTCGAAGGAGTCGTTGTCTACAGCCACGGGTGCAGCCCCCGAGCAGACTGCCGCGGAAGAGCAACCGAAAGACGATACCGCAACCACAGAGCCTGAAGAACCCCATGGCGCAAAACGGAAACTTTCCCCTTCGCCGGCACCTCAATCCACAGAGGCGGCACCTCCCTCTCCGAAACGCCAAAAGGCTACTACCGCTGACGGAGCCACCACCGCGCAACAACCCCCTCCCACCACCGAAAACCCCTCCGTCACCGACACCGACACCACAGCCACCGCTCCCTCCCCCTCCGCCTCAAAACCAAACCCCCAACCACCCGCTGTAAAACTAACCATGACCGTCTCCTCCGGCTTCTACGTACGCTCTCTAGCCCACGACCTCGGTCTAGCTCTAGACAGCAACGCCATCATGTCTGCGCTGGTGCGCACGCGACAGGGCGATTTTACGCTGCGACCGGAGAAGGTGCTGGAGTACTCTGATCTAGAGGCTGGGGAGGAAGTGTGGGGGCCTAAGCTACAGGGATTTCTGGATGCGTGGGTTGAGGGGAAGAAGGGGGTGAAGGGGGTGAAGGAGGGTAGCGGGAGCGGCGAGGGAGCGGCAGCAGAGGCGGAGGCGGGGAATTGAGTTCTGATCGACTGAATCTGACTCTTTGTTTGGAATGTACTTTTTCTTTTCTTGATTCTACTCAGATGGGTTGGGTTACTTGGAGTTTTTGTTGGTTTGGCTTGGCCTGGTTGTTTCTGTACGGTATATCATGCATCTCTGCTGCACATGCATTATGCTAATACACTGCTTCCCCTGTCTGTCATTTACAGGTGGAGTATGTATAATTTCGAAAATAGCATCTGCAATGTGCACATGTGTTTACAAGACAGTGTTGAAAAACAGTCGGGCATCAGATAAAAGCTCCTTGTGAAATCCAAGTAGGCGTTGAAAATTGAATACTCAGTTAAATGTTTTATTTAGTAAATCTATGCGGGAATAGGCGTGGATATAAGAAGACAAATACCCCTGTAAGTAAGGGGAAGTAAGCAGCAAGGTAAATTGACAAAGATGAGTGGGATGGACAGTCAGCACAGGTCTCTAGATACCTAGCTTGTACAATAAATTGAAAAAGAGATTCTTTTGGAGGGGTGGGAGATGATTGGGTAGTTATTTGCCAAGTGTGCGCCTTGCACCAAATGGAGGAGGGGAAATACGGAAGCAACTGAGAAGGAAGAAAACAGGGAGATATATAATAATAATCGGGACTGAAAGGAAAAATGGGGATGGCGGAAACTGAGAGGAAAGCAACAGCAGGTATCAAAAGAGACGATATAGTCAGACAATAACGAATATGACTTGCGACAAATGGGACAGCAAAGCAAAGGGAGAAGATGGAGTGACAACGGCAAAATAAGAGTAAGGTTAAAACGGGATTAGGAAATACTAGTAAAGAAATCGACAAGGCGAAGGGACTAGATATCTCCAGAAGGAGATATAGAGAATACCAGGATAAAATGGTATTAGGACGAAGGGTACAAGCTGAAAGGGAATCTATAAAGGAAAGACATAAAAAAGTAGTATTCAGGGGCAAGGTGTGAATAATGAGTGTGGTTGAAGATAGACAAGAAAATGGTATAGGACTGACAGAGGTATTTGGGGGTATTGTGAGTGAACATAGAATACAATTGCCAGCCGCTGATGAAGGGCACAATCAAGAAAAGAAAAAAAAGAGATTGGGAGATGACTATTGCCAAAAGATTCCACTGTCGACGATATGTATGAAAGCCAAGAGATCCTTTGTTGCCTGATCTGTGGAAGGAGCAGGGAGGCCATGGCGTCCCCGGACAACCCCTAAAACCTTTCCTATCCAATTATCAAGGCCCTCTAGGGAGGATGCCATCGGCTCAAGGGTGTCAGGAGAATAGCTTTTATTCTGTCCAATCGAGAACCAAACGACCACCAACCCAAACCCAAAATGAGAGTACAGGATGTCAGCGTAAAGGATCTGCCACCGGAGGTTGAGGGAAAAGAATCCTCAAGTTGGGATCGCACGGAGAGACAATGAGCGGTTATATTGTTGCAAAGGATTGGGTGAGCTAGCAGGAAAAATGGATTAGACGGCAGAATGGTTGTTTAAAAAGGTCAAAATGAGATGTCATAATATCGTAGAAATCGTGAAATATGACAGAATAGAAGAAAGATTCCCCTTCTGTTCAATCACCGAAATTAATTAAACTTTTTGAAATGGGGCTTTCGGAGACGACCGATTGACGGCGGGATATGTGACGGGTGGGAAAGCGAGGGGGAAAGAGGACGTTGTGTTTTTATCCGATGTAAGGTGCCGCGTGGAGATGTTTGTCGAAGAACAGAGATTACGGAGTGCTATTTAATGTGACCTTATTGGGCGGCCAGCATGATTACTGCTGAGGAAAGACTTGGTGGTAGGAGCGATGAGCCTCCAAAAGGACTATACGGAGCACGTTAGTTGCATGGCTCAACAAGTATGCCAAGAGTAAAAGCTTACCTTGGAGTATGGCATGTTGTCCCTGCCTGGATTCGCACGCACACTGCAAGGTGCTGCCATCCTGGAAATCTAGCACAATACTGTTTGGCAGCTCCTGTCTATCTTGATCCGGCAAAAACGGGGTTCGGAACTCCGAAAGATGATATCTCTTGATGATGTTGCGAGAAGTGCCGTCAATAGTGCCAGGAGTCAGGATGAGATAACCTTGGTCGTCGATACGCATGACCCTCCGCTTCCATAGAAGAGTGTCTGGAAATTGCACATTGACTTCGCCAATATCAATCACCTGGGGAGGCTCGGGGGCGGCGTTTCCCCCATTTATCGAGTCCGATTGTGACTCTTCTTCCTTAAGAGTCGGGCTTAGTGCATTTATTATGCCTCTCCGTGAATTTGTGGTCAATGAAGACATGCGACGTATCATGCGCGACGTCCTAGATGCCTTCTTTTCCTCTTTTCCCTCGTCGAGGCGGTCAAGGCTATTAGAGAAATCAGCTGAGGAAGGACTATGTCCTTCATGCTGGAACCGAGAGGACGCAGAAAGCCTGCTTGTAGTCGAGTCTGAGCGAGGCATCCCCTGGGAACTGGAAATGCGCGCTGATCCTGCGCTGGATGAAGAAGATCGGCTACGTTTCCCCGGGCCCGTAATAGTTGACATAGAAGGACGAGAGAGTGAATCAGCCGTGTCGCTCTCAACGATAAGCTGGCTGCGCTGTAGATTCAGAACACTAGGTTCCGAAGGATCGGCCGGATGCTCATTGGAAGGTGCAGCGGGATCACGGATGATGCGCGCTGTTACAGAAACTGAGTTCGACTTCCCTCTTGACTGATCATTCATTAATTGGGTTTCGGCCCGTTTCGGTGGGTTAGGAGATAGAGAGCGATCCCTGTTAGATGAGGGTGACGGGGTGTATGAAGGAGACTTGCTTCTAAACGCTGAAGCAGGTGGTAGGCTTGACTGCGACAAAGACGCCCGCTTGCGAAACTTCTCAAATGGCGACGATGAAGAGGGAGTTGTCGGCGTAGGCTGCGGCGCCGGCACTTGTGGCCCCTCACGGCTGGAGAACATTTCTAGGGCTTTGATACGTTTTGAGATTCCCGAAGAAACGTTAACCTTCTTTGCAACAAGTACGGGAACTGCTTGCTGATTTTCATAGTAGGAACTAGACGCAGATCTACCGACAGGAAGTGCTTGCAAGTCCGGTCCAGTATTTCCTGAATTAGGAGGATTAGAAACTGCTCTGGAGCTTTTCCAATCAGCGGCGGGATCCGATTCTCCATTTTTCCCGAACGAGGCGCTACCCGGGGTTTTCGGAACAGTAATGGGCTTAGCTTCTTGAAATGTAGCGCTTCCCAATTCCTCCATGAAAGAATCATCAGACAGCAGATTATCCTCGTCCGATTCATCAAGATTCGTTACAATGTGGATAGGATCCACGTGGCCTTTACGCCGGGCTTTGAGGTTGTTAGCCACAGGAGGCTCCTTTTCACCAGCATCTTGGTCAGCCTTTGGGGCGTGGTTATCGGCAGCGACAGATGGCGATTCCACAGGCGTATTCTCTGCAGACTTCTGCGAGGTGGGCGATACCTCAGCAGCGTCAGCTTGTGGTATGTGGGCTGACGCCATTTTTGGTGTTTGAGGCGCAGTCTGCGAATCTGGGGTAGGGATGCCGTTTACAATTTCTGCACGGATTCCTCTGGGGGTAGCTTCCGGGGAAGAGGCATCTGATGGAACCTCAACTACAGAGACTTCAAGAGCTCCCGTTGGAGCATCTGCTCGCTCGGCAACTTGTGTTGATGGGCTTTCATTATTCTGTGTTTGTTTTTGTGTGTCGTTGTCGGTATCCGACTCCACATTTTGTGGACCATCTTGGCTAGGTCCCGAAGCTTCTTCGGAATTTTCTTTTTCAGCTATTTTAGCGGCATGCGACTTAACGGATGTCGGATTCGAAGGCTTTTCTGGTGTGTCGGAAGAGGCTATCGCAGGAGAAGAGGTCACAGGCTGTGAAACGTTGGCGGGTTCCTTAACTCCTAAGTCTACATCTAAGTCTGTATTTGATGGATTAGGCATTGATGGAATCGGCTGTTTCTCGTCAACTTCAATGGCAGATGGTGGATGAGGCTGCTGTTGGGACTCGGAAGAGGGTTTTTGAGAAGAATCCGCGTCTGGCTTGGCTGTGCTAACTTCAGGCCGTTCCGGCTTTGGTGTTGTTACTTCCACTCTCACAACCTCTATATTTTCCTTGCTCCCCTCGATTTTCTTCGCTGCTTCCTCCTTTGGTGGTTCGCTATTAGTTTCCTTCTTTTTGTTTTCATTATTCCCCCCGCGCTTTTCCATTTGCTTTTTCCGCAACTCCAGAGCCCGCATTAGCCGTTGTTTTTCGGGAGTCACTGAAAGTGAAGTTGGGACGCTCATGACAGATCTGGGGGAGCCTGGAACGTTTCTCGATGTATAACCAAGGTTAAGCGGTGGCGGGGGAATCAGCAGCTCTGGGACAGGTGGAGCCATTGACGGGGGAAGACGTGGAACGGGGATGTCGGGCTGAGATTTGGGGCGTCCAGTAGAAAATCCGCTTTTTCGAGTCGACATTCGCACGCCTGAAGGCAGGGAGGCTACCGGACGTGTATCGTTTGATCTGCTTACTGATCCCGCCGTTCGCGGGCGGCCAGTCGGGTCCACTGACGGTCGGGGACCCAACTTAACTTTGGGACGGTGTAAGCTTAAGGTATCTAAGTCCCGTAGAGAGGGCCTGGTGGACTGTGTAGATTTGCGCGAATTTCCGAGAGTCTGAGATAGCGAGTCTAGAAGATGTCTTTGCGCAGCCCCATTGGACCGACTTTCGGAGCAATTTCGGGGAACTGTAGGCGGTGGCTTATCAGTCCCGGAGTCGGAGACATCGTCCCGCGAAGGTCGTGAGGTCGCGTCCGTCTTGGAGATATCTTCTGAGTACTGTCCTCTTTGGTGGTGACTCGGCACTGCGGTCGCTTCTGATGTCCTACTAAAAACACTTTCTCGTCGTTTTTCATAACCATTGTCAAAAGGCGCATATGGATCCTCCTTTGGGCTTGCACTCTCTTCCGCATCTTCGGTGATTTCACCCAGTCTACGACGACGCAGGGAACTTGACGAGGAGGTCATAGAACTAGAAGCGGTATGGAGGAGACAAGCAGAGGAGAGTGCGCTCTCTGTCAATTCGGATGAAAGGGCCAGGGGGAAAATGGTATCGTTTGGAGAGAACTTGTCTAGTATGGATTGGAACTGAACCGTAATTCGAGCTGGAGTACGAACAGTTTGGTCAGTTTTTGCCGTTTGGCGTTCAAAGATTCTCTATCCGCTTCTTTTTCCTGGGAGACAGTACCTTGAATCAACCTTGAGATGCCCTCCGGAACATATTTCAATATTATCTTCCTCCGGCGATATTGTAAGAAGCCGTAAAGGGGTGAGGTCTCCTCATAGGCATCGATACTAATTCTGATTTCAGCAACGCCTCCTGTTCCGCGGGCCAGGAGGGCGACTGTATCCCGGGTGACATATTTAAGCAGAAACCTGTAAGATACGAGCAATGTATGTTAGCTCAGTGGTTCTTAAAAGCCATGCTCAATAGCAGAGTGTCCCCAAATGCCTCGCGGTCCAATCCATCCAGGATGTTGTTTATGCGGACAGCGTTTCAAAAATTCGGCTTGAAGAGCAAACAAAGTAAAAGAACAAACATGGTAATCCGCCAAAACTAAAGTAGCAAACAAAGACAAATGAAAATAATATACTAACCATCCACCAGCCTCCGCAAGGGCGGCCTGGTAGGACTCGATGACAGCGGGATCATCTAACCCATTGAGCGACATGACGAGAGCTGCATTGGAAAGAACAAGGCCCAAGAAAGGGAGCGCAAAAGCGATAGGGCAAGCAGCAGTAGCAGCGGAGCAGTACTGAGAGCGTCAAGCGAAAGGATCGGAAAAGAGAGGTTGGGTTGAAAGTTGAAAGAGACGGTCTCCAAAATCGGGTAGCAGGATGGTCTGGCCGCAGTTGAAGGGAAGGGCGAAAGCGAGTGGACGGACAGCAAGGACAAAAGAACGCGAATAGAAAAGCAAAAGGAAAGACTTGAAGCAAGAGCTAGGAGAGATGAGGCAGATGAGACTGCATTAGCCGTGGAGGAGTTTGGAGATGTTGTAGACTTGCAGTTCGACTTTGGGGATGTTGTCGGCGGTGGCAGAATATGGTAATGGGACGGGGGACGGGGCCGGGCTTGGCACCCGCAAACGCTATATTCAGGGGTTGGCCAGATATCAGATATCTTCAACATACAACACACGGCATGGCATATATATCTACATAACCGTCTACTATCCATCGTTAATAGACCTCACTCTATTCCTTTTGCAGCGCATACTACTGCCCATCTGCTTTGCAGACTCGCCTTCCCGTTCTTTTTTCTCTCAAACCAACAGTTGATTCCGCCCCCACCCACTAACAATCCCGCCACGCCCAACTAAATGAACCCGAGATGATCCATGGATAGCCCTTCTACAAACATAAGGTACTAATCCTACTAACTAATAAGGCACAAGAAACTGATATATATATCCAAAGACAGCCATTCCTCTGATGCGCTACCATACCGAGAAGTGCTCTTTGGTTTGACCATATTGATAACGCTGGCCTTGTCGCAGACTCGCAGAGATCGCGCGAACCTTCACGCAGCTGAAGTAGGAGGGGTTGATATTAAGTCCAGGGATCTTATATTACCGTCTACTGCTAAACGACTTTATACAGAGTAAGCATCGTCGATTGACTATTTATATCGGGGTACTCTTCCTTGGAACCAATGTTTTCATTCGCCCACTCATCACAGTTCACCTGCTCTGCTACTCTTCTAGTTCTATATTCACAGGGCAAACAGAGGAGAATTACTCTTTAGTTTTCCATATCTGCTAGAGGCAATTGGCTAAAGTTGGTCGGGCTCAGGGTTAAAACTAACTAAGCTCTTTGGCCTGATCTCGGGATTTTAGGCAAGTCATTATTAGATCCATTATTGTGTGCAGTATGAATACGCTAACCGGGCCCCGATCTTTAGTTACACTCCTATATCGTTCTTTTTGAGGTTTTGTGTTATTTGGCTTCCTTTTCTGTTGCACCCAACTGAAACAAGCCATGTGTCTGGTGTACCCGTGACAGCTTCACAGTTCCAATCTAATGGAACAGATAATTGCAACCTTGTCAATGTTGGCGGAGACTAGAAAATCAAAGAAATGGAAACCCAACAATATATGCGGATGCAGGATTTGTTGTGAAAGAAACTAACTTGGAAATGTTGGGTTGGTTTAAGAAAATATCTCTTTGCGCACTACCATATAATAATTTCATATTCCAAGCTATATTGCGAATCGCGGGAACGGGTCTTGCACAGATGACGTTTACTACGATGGTAACTTATTACGTTTCTCTCACACATAATACTAACTGAAGTCACGGTGACCGCCATATCACTCACGCGGAAAGTTGGTCCATGGAAAGTTAACATTGGGAAGCCTTTCCTATCGAGGCTTTAAGCCCTTGATCGTCCCGTCATCGCTTTGAGGGCGTGGAAGGAAACCAGTTTGGATTAGAAACTCGACGTTTCTTTTGACAGCAGCCAAAACACGACGGCGGCTTGCTTCTGAAACTTGTGGTTCCCAATGGCAAGTAAAAGCTCCCTGTTCTTTGTCCAAAAGAAAGAACAATGGCCAGAGCGGATGACTGTTTCCTCGGGTCTCGACCGATTGCCGGAGATACTGCCACCATTCTGATGAGCCGAGGGGACGGAGGGTATAGCTAAAGTCATCAGCTAGGAGCTTCCAGATATCCGTTAAATTGGCTCCATCTACGATCGTTTTTGTTATGGGACTTTCGCCAATTTTATTGTCACAGTCCGTAGCAAACAGACACTCCATGACTCGCTCGGCCACTGACTCAACATCGCAGACAAAGGCCCATTCGTTTTCGCTGCTCATCACACCTGCCTCAATGGCCCCGGAAATCAGTCTCCAGATATAGTCTCGTGTATTAGCGACACCGTTGGTTGGCGTGCCGATAATGTAGCCAGGTCTAATAGTGCAAAGATGATGACCCATAATTTTTGAAAGTTGCGGAGCGATTCGTTTTACCAATAATTCAGAGACGAGCTTGCTCTGAGCATACCCTGTTGAATTACCCGCACGTATTATCCTATGGGATTCGACCGAGTCGTGTTTGGGGCTAGAGAGTTGTCCCCCGGATATATACACAAATTTGATTGACCTCGTCGTCCGACATAGAATGCGCAGAAGCTCAGCAGTCGAAAGTACGTTCACGGCTTTCAACTTTTCATAGCACATATCGTACCGGACTAATGCACCGTTGTGTATAATTGTGTCGATTGGCCCGCTTTTCAGCTGTTCCCACCGCTCGTCGTCAAGGCCAATTCGAGGTTGCCCTAGATCGCCAGGCCAAATAGTAACTCTCGAGGTCCACGAATCATCCCATTGGTATCCCGCAACCTTGACGCAGTGCATGAGACGTTGAAACCCTTGCCTCTGATCACTGGTCTGGGTCAAGACATAAACCATGCGAACTGTTGGCTGCAACAACAATTGACGGCATATTTCAACCCCGAGATATCCGGTTCCTCCCGTGAGGAAAACGTTAGTGTTGTCCAGTCTACTTGAACAATGCGCGGGACAACGCATAGCCTGATCTAATTCAAAGTTGATCAGGCTTAGGAGCTGAGATACTTCACCGGTGATGTTAACCACCGGCCCGGGAAGTTTGATTTGACCAGCACTAAATTCTTGCACCAGGTTCGCCAAAGTTCGAACATTGACGCCATCCTTTGTTAGGTATTCAATGCTGATATTTGCTTTATAGCGAGTCCTTAGCCATGATAGTAGGGACATGGTTTGGATTGAGTCCATTCCAAGGTTGCCAAGTGTCACATTCTTCCCCCGAATAAACTCAGAATGCAAGAGATCTGACAAAAAATTGGAAACTGCTCTCGAAAGATCTTCACTGGGTGCGAGGAGATCTTGCGGGTAAGATCCGGGCCGGAAAAATGACCTTACCTCGGCGGGAAGGTCACATAATAACTGTTGGATTTTCTTCCGGTCACATTTGCCTGAGCCACTGAGCGAAAAAGTGTCCACCGCTAACAATACAGTTGGCACCATATAGCCCGGAAGCCGCAACTCCAGAATTGCCTTCGAGTCTGGAATGTCGACAAGATAGAACGGAAAGAGAGCTTCATCTGACATTGACGCTTTGACTCGATGGCCGTTGCTCATCTCTCGAGGTTGCACCACACCAACAAGACGCTTTGCCAAAGGCCCCAACGGAGGGTAAGCAACCACTGCACTCGAGATGGGAAGTGACGTTGCTAGTTGGTGCTCAATCTCCATCAACTCAACTCTTTGCCCATGGATTTTGACTTGCTGGTCTGCGCGCCCCACGAAAACAATCAATCCGTCAGGGCCAATATATCCCATGTCGCCCGTTCGATAGAATCTGCGAAATCCTCCATTATCGGAAAAAGGGAAATTCCTGCACCAACGGAGGTTTTCGACAAATGCGGCCTTGGTACGGATCGGGTCTTTGAAGTAACCACGAGAAAGGGTAGGCCCTTCAACGAGGATCTCGCCAATCTCGCCAACAGAAGCCAACAGATTAGGATCCTTTGAATTTGCAATCCAACACACCGCACCACCCATGGCATGGCCAATGGTCTCTGCTTGCTTTCCATGTCGAGTCTGGAATTCGTATGCTGTACAGTTTCCGCTTTCCACAGGCCCATAACAGTTGATTAGCCGTACGTGCCCAAACCAACGCGCTAGGTGCTCATCCCGCACAGCCTCTCCCGCTAGAACCAGTGTCTTCAATGACGGTACGTCCAAAGGGTTCAAAAGATTAGCCACTGTTGCTGTCAGGTCAGCCCAGTTGACCCCCGTGTCCCGAATAAACCCAGCGAGGTTAGTGCGCCGGTCATGCTCACTGGGGATGCATAGACAGCCCCCTTCCATCAATGTTGTAAAGGTATCCATTGTTGAGACGTCGAATGTGTACGTTGCAAACTGGAGTACACGACAGCTCGCATCCACATGCAGAGCTTTAGCATGGCTCTTAAACAAAGTGCATACGGCGCCGTGGGGCTGCACGACGGCTTTTGGCTTCCCAGTCGAGCCGGAGGTGAAGAGCACGAATGCTGCATTTTCTGGACTTACGCCGGTAGGGCGTACGCAAGGCTTAACATTAACGAGTAAGTCAGCTAGGGATTGCTTAGACGTTGGGACACGTTCGACATGTTCCACGAGCCCCCGTAATCGCGCAAACCAATCGTTACAGCAAAGGACTAGCGAGACATTTGCTATCTCGGTAATTGTTTTGAGACGTTCAGTAGGGTGCGCTCCATCGAGCGGGACAAACGCACTTCCTGTCTTCAACACTGCCAGTTCGGTGACAACTGCCGCAAATGATTTGGAAAAACAGACGCCTATGATGTTTTCGGTCCCGGTTTGCTGCGGATACTGACTCTGCAAGTATACTGCTAAGCGTGTTGAGAGGTCGTCGAGTTCTTCGTATGTGAGGCTGCCGTCCCAGGAGCAGATAGCTTGGGCATCAGGCGTTGAATTTGCTTGGGATTGGACCATATCGTGGATGCAAGCATTGATTTTTGGAGGATACTGCCTGTTCCAACTGAGAAGCTGTTGCTGATCTCTTTTACTCAGAAGATCTAGGTCTCCCACAGAAACTCGGGCATCGGAGTTGAGATTGCAAATCTCAAACAGGGCTTTGCCTAAGGTGCTCCCGACATTCTCCGCCATTCTAGGGTCCAAACTGGAGGTGTACTCTAAGGTCAAGATGGGGACTTTGTCTTGGCCATGTATGTTTAACTTCAAGACGAACGGTTTCTGGTAACAGCCGTACGTGTGAGCAAAGGTAAGGGGAAATTCAAAGGGATATATTGGGAGTCCAGTAACTTACAGGCTCAAATGGTTTGGCTTGATCCTTTTCGTGCTGTCCAGTGTTGGAATGTGCTTCATAAGAGAAGACTGCTGTATTCAAAGCAGCAGTCTCCGCCATCGAAGTCTCCCATGACTGGTAGGAGCTTCTGATCCTCTCCAAGTAATTAAGGAAGCTCTGAGACCTTTCGATGAAGCAGTCAAACATTGCAGGATTATTGCTAGCTTCTGTAGCGGGCTTTTGAGGGTCACTTAGCGCGACTACACAAAACGAGACATTGTCATTGCCGACATATCTGCGAAGAACTAATGCCCATGCGGCATGGACCATTTCAGCCGTGGTCAATCGATGCTGTTGGCAGAATTCCGCAATGTTTTTATGAGCTGGCAGTTCAACATGAACCCTACCGCTCTGACTGGGCAATGTCCTACTGCGAACGGGGAAGAGGCAACTGTTCATTCTGTTCAATGGAGACTGGAAATATCTTCAAAACTTGCGATTGACTGTGAAAACAGGCCGGGGGCGAGAGAGGGACCACGCAACGCCTATCCAAGATGATCCAATGCATATTTATAATTTTTTTTCAACTATTCTCAAATTTTCCTATGTACAGATACAAAGACCGGAGAAAAGGAGGGACTTTACCCAGACGTTTTGCGAGACCGCATATGTCAACACGCGTTCGACGTCATTAAGGTATTTCTCTGCGTTGCTGAAAAGCCTGGAAGTAAACTGAAGTAAACTGACCATGTTTTCTTCAAGGGCAACGTTTTCAATTTAGGCTCAACTCCCTTCTACAATTACACAATTGCGTAAGGGAAACTCTGTACGGGAGCTTAACGTGCATTCACCCTTACTGACCCCTGTTGGTCTCCGCGGAAACATACGCATGTGCACCATCCATGATGGAATGATAGGAGATGTACAGCATGCTCGTCATAGCAGATGTTATTCATATTACGCAACCGGGGATTTTGTCAAGTAAATCAAGATCGACGGATTGGAAGGAGCAGGGGCCTAATGAGATCTGAAAGTATCTCTCGGGAGTAAAACTATACTGGGAAATCAAACCCGCACATATGATTCAAGACTGAAAGACTTTGGAAAGCGACACAGCGGGTTTATACTTGTTTACCAGCTGGCTTGATAGACTAGTTGAGGGATATCAGATGTCAACCGGAGATTGGACTACGGCGGTTCCAACTTCCGAAACACTCGATTAGGCAAAGTGTGTACTAACGTTTGGTCTATGAATTCGAGGCTGATGGGGATTGTCTATATAAAGACAGCAAATATTTGACCTTGGGGATGGTCGAGTCACTAACGAATTACAGGCTTTTGTATTCGCATTTGCAACCATGGTTACAACGTCCTATCCCGTTGCGGACGGTGTCAAGTTCCCTATCATGCTTCTCACGCATCCGCGGTCATGTTCAACTGCATTTGAGCGAGTGGGTTATTCTTTCTCTCCAAAACGCTTCGGAGGTATTGACATGTGATATCCTATGTTATTCGCAGGTGTTGATGACTAGACGAGATGCTCTCAGCTGCCTCAATGAGCCGTTTGCAGATCCATCCTTCTTTGGTCCCGAGGCATGCGTTGAACGACATCATGCCAATGGGGAGATAGGGGCTCGACCCGGCTTTGAAGATTGTACGTTCAAGTCTCGCATGGAGTTGATTGAAATGGAGAATGTTTTGGACAAGGTCTGTCATTAGTTCTTACCCCCATACACTGTCTTGAAAAGACGAGGAAGGGGCACGCAAATAATACTACCATAGGAAAAGCGTTGCTTCGTCAAGGACATGGCCTTCCAGCTCTCGCCATGGCAGGAGAAGAAGTTGGATAAGGGCCCGCGGATCGCTCCGTCATATAGTTCTCTCCAGACCGATGGCGACTTCGACAACCCCAGCGTCCTGCCATTGCCGATCCTCAGCCGTTTCACATGGACATTCCTCATCCGCCACCCGCAGCAAAGTATTCCAAGCCTATACCGGTTGTCTGCCACTCCAGAAAAACGTGAAGCGACGGGTTGGCAATATTTTCTTGGTTCAGAAGCAGGGTATCGCGAACTGCGTCAGCTTTTTGATTACCTGGATTCCCAGGGGCTTCTCGGCGACACGAATCGTCAGCAGCAGGGAAACGGGTATTCCGGCCCCTGCGTGATCGACGCGGCAGATCTACTAAAGCAGCCGGAGCGGACTGTAGAGGCCTACTGCAACTACGTAGGGCTGGACTATCAGCCTGCGATGTTACAGTGGGATACGCTCGAAGATGACGAACAGGCTGCGGAGGTTTTTGCAACGTGGACAGGGTTTCACATGGATGCCATTAGGAGTCGAGGGCTGAAGAAAAAGGATGGGGTTAAGGTATGAAGCCATATTTAACTTTTGATATTCTTGATTTTGTCCGTGATGTTAGCTTGCTTACCCTGGTATTCGGCCAGATCCCAACTAGCGCGAAGAATGATTACGATTCTTGGGTTGCGGAGTTTGGAGCAGAAGGGGCTAGGATTATTCAGGATACTATTGATGCTAATCTTGTGCATTACTTGTATCTGAAGAAATTTGCTATGCGGCTGGACTGATGATATTCCGAATACCTTTGGCAGGGGTAATTATAGGATATCTCAAGCAATGCAAGTTTTCCATTCACGTACTCCTAGGCATTCCCTTGCAAGTTCTTACCTTGCTTCGGTAACTCGCATCAGGAGGTCCTTCTGGTAAATCCAAGTAGAAGATACAAATCAACAGCATAAAATAAATGTGTAGTTTAACCGAACAGAGACCAAATAATGTTCCCCTATCAAACATTACATCCAAAATATGGTAAGCATTTCTAGCAGGAAAGGACTACTCCTTTTTCCGCAAGATAAATCCGACCCAACACTTCACTCCCTCCCAGTACCCCCTCATAGCACCCACCATATTTGGGTCCTTGGGGATCCCTTCCTGCACTTCAACCATCTCAAACCCCCATCTATCTCCTTCATTCCACACGTCCTCGATTGTATGTACATGACTCTCACTCCAATACTTCTCACCCGTCTCCGGATTCACAATACTCCCATGCGCCACCTTCGCAAAATCAGAATGCGTATTGGTGATCAACAAGTACCCACCAGGGCATACAGTCGCTGCACTCAGCTTGAAGAACTCAGACAAAGGCAGATGCTCCAATACTAGCGTGCTGATAAGGCCCTGGGCATTTTCCGCGAAGCGAGGAAGTGCGATATCCTTCAGTGGATTGTAGAGTGCAAACGAGAGCTTCTTTGGCTGTGAGTTCGCGGGTAGAGTGGCTGCGAGCTCGTTGCAGCGCTTTTCGGCCAAGGGGAGGAGAGCTGGGGTAGCGTCTAGACCCACGATTTCCGCGTCTGCCCCCGCGGCCGCGAGCATCGTGATGAGCTTGAGGGTGTTACGCCCTGTGCCGCAGCCAAAGTCGACGAGGCGGAGAGGGCCTGAGGCCGCTTGAGAGCTGCCAGAGGTTGCCTTGGATTGCGGTAGTAGCAAAGAGATGTATTTGGGAAGCAGAGTTTCCAGTTCCACGTCGTCTAGGCCTTGCATATTGTTGACACGGCCTTGGTCGTAGCTGGTCCCCCATTGAGTGTATAGTTCCTCAACCGGGAGGGAGCGAATTTCTTCTGCCTTCGCGGCTGCCATTGTAGTGGTATGCTTGTAGGGCTTGAATAAATATAGTATGATATAAGAAAAATTGAAATAAACACCGTCAAGGACTTCCGGGTATAGATCTTGAGACTCTTGATCAATCCGATGAGCCGGAAGTTCTCTCTTTTTGGAGGTAATAGACTAGCTGGCCAATCTGACTATATACGCAATTCCACAATGGAGGTGTACACTCATATCCCACTTCAATTACATTTTGGTAATGACATTTGTTGTTTGTATTGTCATTAAGAACCCGGCTAATGAGCCCGTGAAGAGCCTCTGAAGATGGAAACAGGAATTTCCCCATGTAGTAAAGTAAGTTTAAGCTAATCATCATGCCAGCAAGATGAAAGTAACAAGGACGAGGAAGAATAGTGAAAAAGAAATTATAAAGTCTTTGGTGACGTCCAGATGACATAAGTATGAAAATATTACTTGGCTTTTGAACCAACTCCATACTACTACATGTACTAAAACCTCTTACCGTCCATCAAAAGCATCCAGGGATGCATACATGATCTCCGCTGACTGTCCAACATTCCAACGTAACTCTTCAGTTGGCTTTTGTTAAAATTTATTTAAATTTTGGATATACTTGTTTTGATGTTATCCTCGATGCAGTTTGCAACTTTTCTACTACGCACCTCAAAAGACGGATCCTTGAGATGCGGACTCTCGCCAAACGACAGAGCATGTAAGATCATGCGATACTATCAATATACCTTTTTGCAAAGCTTCTATTTTGTCTTGCAACTGTAGCTGACGTACCTTCTAGACCGCCTTCTGTCTACCACTGGTGGCGCACAATCATCTACGTCGAACTATTCAATCCTACATAGCTCAACCACACTCAGCTTTCCGCACGTCCAGTAGTCATCACGTCTATCATTCTAATGGCGGATCCAAGTTTAGAACATGATACTCAGTCTAGGCGTGCTATACCTTATCTTTCACTCATGCTTGACCAAGGCTGGGTGGATGAGGAACTCGCCAATCGTGCATACCCCGGCTCGGGGACTGTCAACGACCCTTTCGTAATCGGCTGGACCGAGAATGACCCCAGAGATCCCCTACAGTTTAGCCAAACCGTGCGATGGATATGGACCATCTTGGTCTCCCTTGCGACTTTTGCTGTAGCCTTGGCTACCAGCGCATATACAGCTCCATCCTCCCAGATCATGCAGACTTTTGCCGTCAGCGAAGAGATATTCCAACTGGGCCTCTCCGCATTTGTTCTAGGGTAAGTATATGCTGGTATCTTTATTATATTAAGAGCTCTTTAGGGGGACTTGCAATTCTAACCTTGCATTATGCAGTTTTGCTGTTGGTCCCGTTATTTGGGGGCCATCAAGTGAACTCTATGGCCGGCAGGTCATCTTCATCAGCACGGTCTGTACGACACCCTCATCCATTTATTTTATATTGACACTAAGAAGTCTTGTGGGGCTTAGTATCTGGTGTTTACCATTTTCAATGCAGGATGTGCTTTGTCCTCTACCATCGAGGGGCTCATTGTTATGAGATTTCTCGCAGGCGCATTTGGATCTTCACCGCTGACAATTGCTGGTGGGGTACTAGCCGATATTTGGCCGGACAAGCAACGCGGACGGGGCATGATAACGTTCTCTTCCGCGCCTCTATTTGGTCCAGTGATTGGTCCAGTCGTTGGAGGCTTTCTGGGCCAAAGTGCGGGCTGGAGATGGGTACAAGGGTTTCTGTAAGATTTTACAACGCTCGATTGCGAGATACGAAGAAATTTGGAACATTAACAACTAAATTTCTACTTCTAGGGCAATCATGGGAGGCGTGTGCTGCATCTTGCTTGCCCTAGTTCTGCCTGAGACATATGCCCCCGTTCTTCTTGTGCAGCGCGCGAATCGGCTATCGCGTATGAAAGGTCGGATCTTCATCTCCAAACTTGAAAAGGGTCAAGACAAGAAAAGCCTTCTTCTAGGCACAATGAAAATCGCTCTCGTACGGCCTTGGGCTCTCTTGTTTTTCGAACCAATCGTCTTACTTCTTACAGTCTACATGGCTATCTTGTACGGAACGGTAGGTATTGTGTCTGTTTCTTACCCCTATTATTCCTACGTTTCTTCTCCCCGCTGCGCAACGAAGCTAATCATTTATCGTTAGCTTTACTTGTTTTTCGCTGCCTTTCCTATTGTGTACCAAGAGTATCGTGGCTGGAATCAAGGCATTGGTGGTCTGAGCTTCCTCGGTCTGGCCGTTGGCATCGCAATAGGTATCCTCTACATGTTCTACGTAGATGCCTTGTATCAGAAAAGTTCCCCCAGCCAACTCGAACACCAACCTGAAACTCGACTTCCGCCAGCCCTGGTTGGCTGCGTTGCTATCCCAGTCGGCCTTTTCTGGTTTGCCTGGGCAAACAGCCCCTCGGTCCATTGGATTGTCTCTGTAGCTGCACAGGCACCATTTGGGTTTGGGTTCGTGCTGGTTTATGTCAGTGTTCAGAACTATCTTGTGGATGCATATACCATATACGCGGCTAGTGTACTTGCTGCTAATGCTATGCTCCGATCCCTTTTTGGGGCTGCTTTCCCACTATTCACAGCGGTATGTAGGTGCAAAACATGTTTAAGATAAAACTACTAATTATTACTTCCTCCAGCATATGTATAACGGTCTCGGTATACATTGGGCGAGCTGCGTACCTGGCTTCCTCGCCCTTGCCTGTGTCCCGTTTCCGTTTGCCTTCCATCGCTACGGGAAAAGGCTCCGCAAGAAGTGTCGTTTCGCGGCGAAAGCGGCGCAACATACTTATGAACTTCGACAACATTCATCTTGATGTCGGAAGTATGTCACCTAGCGTTATTTTCTGAAAGCCCAGACTCGGTTCAGCAAATCAAGTCGCCAGCTCTATTTCCGACAACCGAAGTAATAACACAATTCATCCACAATTATCTGAATACAATTAACTGGCGTCTAGGGCGCAGACAATGGCATGTGAAGCTTATCAAGGCGAGCGGTAGTGACATATTTGGACTTTTCAGTTGCGTATATGAAAGATGGCGTAAGCTGAGCAATAAGATGGAACAGGTTATTGTATGGCGTATTGGTATGGGTAAGACTATGCCGGAGTCCAGTATTAAAGCCGACACAAATATAAGGCACTGTTAAGTGGGACCCAAATTTCAACTAATATATCGATGAACTTTTACTCATAGAATCAAGTCTTTGAAACTCGGCGAGATCCAACTGTTGGTAGCTTATAAATAGCCGAGCGCCTCAAAAGCTTGTAAATTACCAGTCACTCAAATGGTCTCATGCTATCAGCGATTTACTGAGGCGTGTCTGAATGGAGTTTTACTTCGGCCCCATCGTGGAACGGAATGATTTGAAACGCGAAGAACAGATAAACGTCACCCCAGTCTTAATGTAGGGATCGCCAGTAATTATTTTTTTAATGAAAAAAGCTTACCCTTTGGTGGTATCTTTTGTTGCCCTAGCATTTCTAGACTTTGAGAGAACTAGCTTTGGAGCTTTCTATCTAGATGCGAGTTCAGCTTAATTTTAAGGTTATTTTAGGTTTGGCCCACCCAAACTTCAATACATGTAGTACCACAACCTCAAGTAACTAAGATAAAACTTCATAGTTCTCCATACCACTATCGAGCTAATATGGACTCATTTTAAATTGGTGCGAGCACAATGAATGGTAAAGTTCAGCAATTGCTTTCAAGTCGTTTTCAAAAGCATTCCCCCTACGATGTCTGCTGCCCGATGTCAATAGTAGCATGAGGTTATTTGACATGATTCAACTCACTGATGCCACTGTACCCAAAGCAGTAGTGAAATTCTGATGTAAAACTAATTGAGCAGAGTTCACAAATTCCTAACGCAAATGTATTAGTAGCGAGTCGGCCCGAGTCTAGCTGCCACGTGATTTACGTCATCCCGAGCTCCTCGGCGAACTCCGAAGCTTGTTCGAATCGAGTCCATTCGACTGATAATAAGTTTCTCAATATATCCCGTTGCACTGTCTATTGCGCCTCAATTCATATCTATACGTTTTACCAGCTCACCAAGTTGCCCTTGAAGTCGGAGCCGTACGAATATCAAGTTTCAAATACCGAAAACTGCAAAACCATGACCTCCTCTCTTCCCACAATCTCCTCTCTCCCCACCCTCCCCGCACCCAAGCAGACCCAAATTCTCGACACTCTTTTTGAGTCCTCGCCGCATTTACACACTCTCGCCCT
This sequence comes from Helicocarpus griseus UAMH5409, assembly GCA_002573585.1. Lineage (NCBI taxonomy): Eukaryota > Fungi > Ascomycota > Eurotiomycetes > Onygenales > Ajellomycetaceae > Helicocarpus > Helicocarpus griseus. The sequence continues at coordinate 51,096 of PDNB01000126.1, read as the reverse complement.
TCCATTACTCGCAAACCAAACCTTCTCTTCATACCAGTCCCTAATCAGCACAATTGGCGCGCGTGTGACCGCTCTCTCCGCCGAAAACTCGTCACAAGATATAGAGATTCTGCATGGTATACTAGGCGCGCATCCGCGTCTGGGAGAGAAGAAACAGGCGAGCTTAAGCGAGCTTAGTAGACGGGAGCAAGCGGGACTGAATAAGAGAGCAGGTGGGGGGACTAATGAAGGCGGGGATGAGGATGAAAACGTGAGGAAGAAGGCAGAGGAAGAGGCCACGGAGTTGAGGAGATTGAATCGTGTTTATGAGGAGAAGTTCCCTGGGTTGAGATATGTGTATGTTGTGTTATTTTGTGGATGGAAATTACTATTTTCTTTAAGCCTGCGTCTTTGCAACGTGCTAAGTTATTGCTGCAGGGTCTTTGTAAACGGGCGTGGCAGAGACGTCATCATGCAGGATATGCGAAGGCGTATTGAGAGGGGGGATAAGCAGCGGGAAATAGAGGAGACTATACAGGTAGGTATTCGTTATCCTCTTACCATTTCCGCCATTCTTCTATTCGTCTCTGTTTATTTCAGACTGAACAGTTTCGCGAATCGTCTGTAATATACTAATTGCTCTCATCCATTCGATAATAAATCTAGGCAATGTGTGACATAGCAACTGATCGAGCACAGAAGCTTCAAAGCTGAATCTAGTTTGTTTCTTAAAATTCCAGGGCTAGGGCTCTGATGGCCGTGGCCCAATTCGATACCCTCGTTCGGGTACGGTGGCGTCTCGAACTGAACGACAATGGAATTGCTGTCAAAGACATTGAATTGAGGGTTTTTGAGTGCTACCACAGGGGCACATATATAAATAAATAGTATGATACGCTGAAATGGGGGACTAACGGTTATTTTCATCAACTCGCCAACTTTAACTTCAGAAAGACTTAATTTTCAAAGCCAATGCTCCCGCCCCCTGCTACAGAACTCAGAAATCCTGATGAATTTCTCCGCAAGGAAAAAACTCACTGGTTCCAATTTGTTCCGATTCGGGCATGGCGAGCAAGAACGGATGCACACAATAAATAGTTACCAATTAGGAATATTGATTCCCTCCAATACCCGCTTCGTCATTTGCTTTGCCCCTGTACCTACCACGGTTTACATTTTGGCTGGAGGCAACATAGGTAAATAGCAGTGGCCAATGAAGATGAATACCGAGTATTATGTATAAAAGACCGGCCTACGATGAAAATTTGCGGTCTTGAACAAGGCGGTCGTGACACGAAGTCAATAGACAATTAGTAAATCATGGTGTCTGAGATATGTAACTGAGTCCGTGGAAATACTGATATAGCATAGATTTAGAGGCATGTCTGCATCGGCGCGGGCAAGTTTCCAGTTCAACTGTATCAAATCGGTGGGGGTCGAGGGGAGACCAGATATTGCCTAGATAGCCATACACAGGGTTTGAATGGACATTAAGGCCGCTTCCAATCTTTGGAAGCTGTGCAACGGTAATGGAGTAGTGAACAGAAATGTGAGGCACTAAAGAATTTTATATCCGTAAGTCCATGACGCCCTCCTCTGCAACCCAAGGACGCATAAATATGCTTAGAATTTGTAAAATACGACTTCGAGAAGTTCGATGGCAAACAGAATCACATTCCTTGCCACCGCATACATATTTGCAAAAGGGAAACGGGATACAAGCATCCGGCGCGTACAAATGCACGTGCTTATCACTTTTGGTATAGAAAACCATTCAAAATCCAAAGTGCACGAACGAAACCTCCTTTTGCCGTTCCTGTTCCAAACGTATTTCGGTCGATTTCTCATCCTCTTTGAGAGATTCCATCAGCAATAACTGAGAACCAAATGTTAAACTTTCAAAACTGGCAATTGCATCATGGTCATCGACAACCGGCTCGCTTGGGTCCAGTATGTTAAAGTCACTGTACACCCGGCTGCTTTTCCCCTCATGGCTTTCCGATTCAGAGTCACTGTCACTGTCGAAAAATCCGTCCTCTTTATCAAAGATATCATAATTCGTCAAATCCAACGGCGACGGAGGAAGGGGGATGTATTGGCGTCGAGGAGTAGATGGCGGTGATGGGGGGTTATAGGGGATTTCAGCCGGTAAGGGTAAATGTTCGTTCCGTGAGTTAAAAGGGCTCGTAGATGGCCTTCCAGAAACCTCCGCAGAATTATCAGAGCAGGTTGACGGTTGCGTAAATGAAGTAGATGTTGTGGCGGGGAGAGATGCATTTGGGCGACTGAAAAAGATAATCATTTGCCCCACTGCATCGAACCGACGCGGATCACTGTTGCGAATAGACAGGGCATGTTTTCGAAGACGGTTCATAATGGCAGCTTTTCTGAGTAAATTTCGACCTAAAGCCTTCTGCTTGGCCCAGACGGCAATTTTCGACGAGCCCCGACTAACAATATGGGTTGGAGGGGCGGAGAAGGGACGGCTAAGTCTGGAGGTGACAAATACGAGACGCAAACGGCGTTTCTTTTTCTGCAAGCCAACGGAACCCTCGCCATCCACGTCGGTTAATGAACGAGGGCGCTTTGGGTAACACGGGTTCAGGGACGGCGGGGAGGAAGGGCGGGAGAAGGAGAAACGGGGTGGCATATCGGGTGAGGCGGAGAAGGAGAAGGTATCCCAATCCTGCGGTAGAGCTAGACTCTTAGCCCACTGGCCATTCATCGCGAAAGCTCATAGTTTTTTGGTTTTGTTCTTCAGAATTTAATGGCTCCACGTGCATCTAAAGCGCGAAAAGGTTGGTTTAGAAGGTATGCGCATATATTGTCCATTATGTATGTACGCACAAATGGGGACAGTAAGGAGTAGCCGTTGCGGCGAGATTTGCTCATGTATAATATTGCAGTCTGTCGCTGATTGCAGTTCTCGCGGAAAGAAACGATTCGGAGGTGAAGTGCAAACTGTAACCAGCAGGCAATATAAGTTCAACAGTAGTGCCGGCAGAGAAGGGGAAAGGGTCTTTTCAGGATTGGCGTCGATTAAAAAGACAAGGGTTGGTGCGGAGAAACCGCTAGCAATTCTCTTTGCTTTTTCGTTGCTCAGGTTTTTCTAGCCTTTTTTTCTCCTAAACTTTGGAGCGATCAGGTTGGAATCTCTTTTCTAATTGGTACGAAAATACCACAAAGGAGCAGCAACGGCCGGGGTGGCTGCGTTGCGCTGTTTTCTGACTCAGAAGTGCACTGTCAACGCCTCATCCTATTTTGGGGGCTTCAGAGTCTGTTGTTGCGCCAGTGTGTGTGTGTGCAGGTTTACTTTCTGTCGTCGCCAATTGCAGCAGTGATGACCCCGGATATCAACATTCAGCAGCGCTTCATAATGGCCAAGTCCCAAAGTCATCGATCAGCATGTCTAGATTCCGCTCTGACGGGCCATCGAATTCTTGGTGGATCAAGGAAACGAGTCACAAAAATTTCCAGCAGATGTCCTTCGGAAATGCGCTCGTTCATCGAGCCCATCGGTCGACAGTGGCCACTGGCCCCTCGCGAATGCTTGCTGGCGTCACTCGCCCATCGCCTTAGTTGCAGAAGTCGTGGAGTGATGTTTGATGCCCGACCACTGAGAGCGCCGCAGACTGTCCGGTATTCGTAAAACCCCGGCCACTGCGCATATTGGCGGCTCCAGTCTCCAATCCTCAAATCCTATCGAAGCTTGCCAAACGTTTCGTTCTTGACAGCGTCCTTGTGACCTTTCCTTTAAGTTTGCGTGAGAGAAGCGGGTCACGGAAGCTTCTTGAATTATGGACACTAGCAAGCCGTCAGACAAAGTTCCTTGAAATAATTGAAAAGTTTGAGGGCATGTGTTATCGCGGGAAAACATCCATTCAAGCCACAGCCGCATAACTACGTCACGGCAAGCCTGATACAACGGAGGTTAGTTCCAAAGCTTGAGGAAATGCACACCACACCTGGAATGCTTGGGTTAAGGATCTATACAGAAATTTGGTAAGTCTGGTTTGATACCGGTGGTTAAACCTGGAATCGGCTTTAGATTTTCAATTCTCGGTTGTCTGGCTCAAATAATGGCTTCCGATGTCCGCAAAGGTCTTGTTTTTGACCTCTTTTCTACAAATCTCATGAGCATCCTTCATATATTGATGTCGGCAGCATTCGGAGAACGCCGCTGGCCGTTTGTATAATTACTTCCTTCAGCCGCTATTCTAATCTCCATTTCACACAAAAATGGATCAACTGATCCCACAACTAGCGATTGCTATTGATGATGCTGAGACGAAAAGTACAGAATCCGTATGCAGATGGAAATTGAAGAAACTTGAATAGAATGAGTCTAGAGTGAATCCATGGTTTAAACAGCGCCAGACGCGCATGGCTAAAGACACCGATCGCCGTATTAAAGAACTCCCCGGCCAGCTGCTGAATACTCCAGGGCGTTTCAGGAAGAAAGTCATTCTTTTCTCTCACAAAATTGTGCATGATCTGAAAACGCTGCAAGAGAAGAGCCATGGGAGCTGGTTGGCCCGGAAGTTTTTTTCATTTGTTCGGATGTTGCTTTTACAAGGTGGACTCGACTTCAACTTGGCAATGGGAAATGTGGAGGATGCAAGCCTATGCTGTTGTCATTTTCGATGAGCATATTTATCCCACGACTATTCGTCCTCACCTAGATGTCATATCCTTGACCCGAAAACCTGGTGCTTATCTCTGCGTGCGAGCGATGAATTCTCCTCCCGTCCCTTCATGTTTGTTACATCACTACCTAACCGCAATGGGTTGGGCGGGCTTATATCTCGAACAATACCATATAGAGACCATGCTTGCTCCTGAAAGGGAAAATACCGGATAACATTGTCTTGTTATCTCATATCGGACTATTTCCCCCTAGGGACAAGAAACCCTTTTAATGCGAAGCCTGGTACCCAATTCCCATGCGATCAAGATGTGCATATGGTTCAGGAAAACAGAAGAAAGAAAAGGAACACCACGTACCACATGGCGCACTGAAATCCCAGTTGGTTCGATGGCTAAGTAATGTCTATGGACCTAGAAACATCAGTCCAGTTCTGTTTCCACAAGTCTCCAGGCGCCTAACACCCTAAACCCGCATCCTGGCAGTACAGCTGCCTCGATTAGGCTATTTATGTTTTGCTCGCGCCTCTCTGTTGCGGCTTTTTTACAACAGTTTCCTAGCATGTGGGATTGTGGTTTTTTATCGGAAATGTCTGGAATGTGTCCCATTCAACTTCCCAGAGGTAGGAACCAATCGGTTCCATCATGTTTCTTCACGATTCGGGGTGATTTTCAAGCTGGTAGAAAAACCCAGCCCGATCAGTTTTAACCTTACCAATACTATGGTCTGTGGTTCTGGTTCGCATATCAAAGTGACACTGCATCAGTATCTTGTTTCTTTTTCTGGCTTCACGCAGTTTACTCTTTCAAGCCAGCTTTGTGGGTTTACGCTCTTTCCGTGCCGCGGATTTTGAATGAATGAACATGCTGGAGAAAAATATTGGAAGGACACCAGTGTTATGCTGTTATAGCATGTCTTCAGTAGGGGAATTGGGGCGGTGCGGGGATAATTGTTGCTTCTGCACGGATAAACGGTAAGATATGCCTGCATCTTTGCGCCGCCCAACTTCTCATTCACATGTATAGGTATAAAAATACACTTGATAAATTATGAACACCGTGGAAAGGCTTCTTGGCCGTATAACCTACATTGCCTGCTTCTGTTGGGGTTGCCTTCATTGAATCCCTCCCTTGTTTACCCCCCCCCCAACTAACCAGTGGGCTCAATACATTATGCCTCGAACACTTTGATACGTACAGGGATTCGCGGTCTCGCATTCATAGCCTGAGGTACTTGCTGACGAGAATCTCAGTGACATCGAGCCTCCACGTATCGCCAAATGGTCGTAGATCTTTGATGAAACGCTTCAAACGAGCCGCTGGTGTTGTGAAAGTGGTATTTGAGATTGAAGAGCGGCACCAGTGACATATTCGGATTGTAATGGCGTAGCACAGCCTCCAACGACTAAAGGGAATGTTTATTGTTAGGCAGGCCTTTTTGCAAGCGCGTGTAATGGGATGGATTGCTGCAAGATCACTGCCAAAGGGGCAGGCTAAACGCTTCGTCCCACTGCCTTGCGCTATATACGCAATATTTTCAAAAACGTATACCGAAACGCCGACAATTCAAGTATCTCGGGGACCCTTCGCACACGATGGATTCTCAATCTGACACGCCACCCAGTATTCGCGCCTACGGAGGATAACCATCCCGGGAGAATCCATTTTCTAACGAAATCGCCGCGGCGCCACCAATCTTCCATGCTGGTACCGCCATACTAGATATCCTATGGCAATGCCTAAGGCAGCAGTGCCGCCAAAAACAATTCCAAGAATCGATGCAATGGGAAGTCCTGACCCATTTGCTGAGCTGTCGTCTGAGATAGAAGTCGGAAGATCATCATCGCTGGTCGCTGTAGGAGGGTACATCGTGGATGTTGGCGTGGCGATCTTGGAGACCAGGCTGGTCAACTGAACTGAGTTTATAAATGCCGCACAAGGTTCCAATTCCTGTTTACCGCCGTATTTGTGAGTCGGGAAATTCCATTGTAAAATTATAGCAATGGTGTAACCATAGCATATTCAGTATCAAGAAATAGTTTGACTTTACGTACCCCTCTCGTCTGCTCATTGCAAAACTGCAACAGCGCCACCTGTCCCATAGCAGCCAACTGTTCCTGCAAATTGCTAATGATGTTCGCCTGCGCACTCGCCATCGAGAAAGCTTTTGATGCTATCTTATTAGCCGACTGGGCAGATTCCACCAGGGCTTCCTGCGCTTTGTTGTTATTTCTGTTCGCCTCCTTCGTCGCCTCATAGCTCAGGGGAGCCCAAGCTCCAAATAAAATAGTAGCTGCGACTGTCAGGATTGCGCAAGCCCAGCGAAGCATGAACATCAACCCGGTCGTTGGGCGGCCGTGAACCTCATAATGGTGGTGATGCTGTTGATGAGGTTGGTGAGCTTGTAAAGTCGCTGTCCTCTCCACTAATGTTTCCGGAGTTATGGGATGCGGTTCGTATGAAGTGTTTGAGAACCTCGCCCGCGATCCTTTCTCGCGCGGACGGTCATCGGCTTTTTGGTTTTCAGGCTCCTGTGAGTCTGTGGGAACTTCATGGTAAAAGGAGCGCTCGATTGTGTCAAGGAGGCTTTGTTGGATGGAGGACTCGGAAGGCATGATGGTTTGAAATATACTACTATCTCTCCGTTAATTCAGCGAGATGCATGCGACATTAACTTAGTGACCAGAGGCGCCTGAAGAATAATAATACTCGAGAAAATTTTGAAAACGGAAACACGGGGGGAAACAGACGTATTTCCAGGCTTCAACAGCCAGCCATAGCAGGAACAGAAGAAGCAACCTGGTGAACCTCAGCCACGTCGGTCAGTGGCCCAATGCCCTTCCGAAGCGCAGTATACAAACTTCCGCCGCTATATTCATACCACAAAACGGCCACCGAGCAACACGGCTCGCTGTCTTCAGTGTTGAATAGTATTGCGTGCCGTATTATGTCTCGTCGTCGCATTGGCGCTTCGAAGTCAGCCACTGGCCCACTGGAAGGACATTCTTCAAACACTCATTTGGCGAACGATTCTTCCCTCACCCAAATGACAAAGACTAAGAGCGCCAAAAGGACCACCTTGTCAATCATTATTTATCGATCGATTCGTTTTAGACCAGCAACTGGCAGCGAGAGACAACGTTGATAACGGTTTTTCTTTTTGACCGAGGGCGCCAAGCAGAAACTAGGGGTACATTTGCACCGAAACGAATGTACAAAAGGACTCAGATCTTCTTTGCTTGGGAGTTGGGGGACGCATTAATACCAATATCATACCATCCCCCGTACTAGTATTTATGATAGATCATTCGGGATGTGCATTGATAGCTCGTATGAGAGGTGAATAACGAGTTCCCGGGTGCCAATCAAATTATTATTATTGAAGATGTTGGTACGAACGAAGTCGGCCTCGTTGGCTTGTAGATCTGGGCTTATCTTTGAATGGTAAGATTTAAAGCAAAATTGTCTCTGGTCTTCTGGCGGAGCTGGATAAAAACCAGTACTTTCATCCCTAGTGGATATAGCCCATGGTGACTTTTATCCCCGCAATATCATGGTGGCGAAAGATGGACGAGCTCTTCTACTCGATTTCAGTGCCGCAATATTGTGGCCGGTGTCGAACATTGTCATCCGTAAGAGTGAGGATTTCCAAGATTATTTGAAGGAGGAGAAGCGTTCGCTTGAATTGTTCTTGTTTCGTCTCCAGAAGGTAAATAACCCCTGTCTCGCGTCTGTGTCTCGTTAACTCACACGTAGTAGTTAAAAAGACATCAGGGGCTGGTGTTTAGCCTGGCCAATAGTGAAGAGGAGGCATATGGAGGTCCGATAGATACATGGGCGGATATGAACCACGCCTTTACTGATTTCTGAACCAGCTACGTTCGTTAGCTCTTGTTCGTGTTTTGTGCTGAAAGCAAGATACCCCACACTCCTCTGTTCCAATTATCACTAGTAGCTTAACCTCCAGCTTTAGAAAAATAGTTTTAATAGACTCATTCCCCTAACCATCAAGTGCTTGATCACCCCGCAACAGTCGATTATATAGGCCAAAACATATGAAACTATCTACTATTTTTCTGGGGGATACACCACAATCCGATCCAAGTCTGCGCCCCTATACTCAACTCCGTTGAATAGCCCGCCAACCGTGATCGTATTGTTTCTCCCTTTTTCTAGCGTCAGCTGGAGGGGTGTGGATAGGATAATCGACTTGTGCGTATCTCGCTGGTAGAGCGTGTGTACATTTTCCGTGTCGCCGTTTACGACGACGCTACTAATTCGCCGGAGTTGCCATTCGCCGCCGATACGATCGGGTTGCCCTTGTGCTATTAAAAGAGGAAAGGATAGAGTTAGTTGGTGAGTTGAGAGAGCTCCTCTATTATTCATGCTCCTTCAATTAAAAGGGAGTTGACGGGTGAAGCAGTTAGCTTAGGAAGCAACTTACGTTGGTCTCCGAAGCCCATGTCGTCGGTATCTATTGATATATCCCGTCAGACACTATATGGGAGGGAAAAAATAACAAACATGAAACCAAGGGAGCCGAGGGAATGACATACTTTGGTAATAGAAGGACACCCACTGAGGACAGCCCGTGCCTTCAATTCCGTGGAACGTTACCGTGCTGTCATTGCCATAGATACCCGTCAAGATAACCCCGTTGCTGGCGAAGTTCTAATGAATCAAATGAGCAAAAGTGTTCCATGGATGACTTCGTTCAAAACTGTTGATATTCAGGAAGCCAAACTCACTGCTTCCTGCTTGAAGGCATTCCCGCTAGTTTCGGCATCTATACCATAGTACGTCTTGCCCCGGACGGGTCTCCAGTCGCCTGTTTTACTGTACAAACCAAGAACCAGTTAGCACACAATTTCTCTGGCACAAGCAGTAAAATAATCAAGGAATACATACACGTTTAAGTCATAAACGTCATGCCAGATGAGTTCAAGATCTTTTTTCCTATCGTCAATATCTATTGGCAACCAGATATACCGGCTTTCCCAAAGTGAGTTTGAATCCCACTATCATTTGCTCCCCTACGTTAGTTCTGAAGTCGCATACCACAACAATATAGTTAGGGTAAGAGTGCCCAGTGAAGACTCGCCTGGTCGCCCATATACAGATATGTAGTCTTTTTCGTCCCCTCTATTCTCAAGGAGAAGCCAGACTGCGAGTTATACGTGCGCGTATTGAGCGGAGCTACCATAAAAGGTTGGGACCAGGGTCCGCTGAGTGAATCGGCACGGAATGCAACGACATCTATAAGGTTTATTAGTCACTTACATACGGACAGCGTCTCTATTATACTTCAAAGCCGCCGGAAGTAGGGGAAAAGGAGAGTTCGAGGTCATACTATTTGGCCGATATCCCGTCTTATGGCTCATGAGCGCATAATAACTCCTCTCCGTCTGAACAATTGTCGGCGCCTCGAGGTCATACTTGTCAAAGCGGTGCACAACCTTATCAAGCGCGGTAATATCTTCATTAAAGCTAGTTAGGTAGACGTCGCGACCCTCCCTACGATCCCCGTTGGAATAGAGCGCATAGGTCTTGCCGTCCTTGTAATCTGTGAACATCCCAAAGTCCTGAGACCAGTTCCCGAGCGGAGCGGTAGCGTCCACAAAGGTATAGGGTCCGGCTATGTTGTCAGATGTAGCTAGGCCTTGCAGGAGCCAGCCATAGGTTGAGTTGTCTGCGTGCCACCACATCTAGCAATTGACCGGTCGGATGTCTTGTTAGAATAGCTATATGCTCGGTGGATAGGTTGGATATGCTCGTACATTGTATTTCTTCGTAGCTTCGCTATAGACAACCTTTGGTCTTTGAATGATATGCTCGCGGGAGATGTATGGATGTCCGTCAATGGGTTCTAGCAGTTACTTTGTAAGAAAACGGTACACATTCAAGGCATGCATAGAGTATGCAAAGGGATAAAGAGCCAACATATAAGACTACATACCAAGCGCAATCCCATGAAACTCCCACGTCGCCAAATCATCCGAACTGTAGACGGAAATACCGCCGCCCTCCTCCTGCCCCTCGATCTTATACTCCCCAAACCACCAGAATTTGGAATTGTCATAGACCACACACCCAGCATGGGCATTGACTATATTCCCTTCCGTGTCAAGCCATCGTGCTCCGGGAACAATGTATTTTGCCTGCGTCTGCGTGATCGCCGTAGCTAGCAAGCACAAACTGAAAACAAACAGAGAAGCCATTGTGCGATGCAATCAAGGATGTTCCTGTCAATTGATCTGTCTCCTTTTAAAGCCCGCTGGACATTGAATAAGCCCAATTTCAGCACAGTTGGCAAAGCCAGAAACGGACATATGCTGATTGTTTCTCAGAAGCTCCCCAATATATAAACATGGGGAAGAGCTAGGATCATTTTGTCGGTTGCTGATACCCCGAGATGAGCTACTGATGTCGCCGATAGCTAGTAAGCAATTGGTGGGCTTTCCCCTCCCCGGCCCGGCTATCCCCTCGCTTGAAGCTCTTCCCGGATCCTTTTTACCGTGCCAATGCCTTGGGAAATGCGGGTGATCTTGGCTGCTGGCATCGTCGTGAATTCATAAACGGAATTTGCTGTCGGTGTATTGGTCCATGCTATCAGTTTTCGGGCTGTCTTCCTATGTCGTTAAAGAAGAGGGAGGCTGCATATTTAGTTTGTTACAACAACGGTTAGGGGGTTGATGAACGGTTAACTTACTAGCGCAGAATGGAATAAGTAACAGCGAGAAATTGAAGCGAGACGGGTAATATGAAAAGCTTTTGACTTCAATCAACACTAGTACCCATGGTCGTAATAGAGGAGGCCCTGTCTAAAGTACTCGCCGCAGTAAAGTCGCCCCGATACACCAATTCAGGAGAAATCTACAGTTGCGCCTCCGTCTCTAGAGAATCAAATCCAGCCTCTATGGTGCGGACCAATATCACGGGGTATCGAAATCTAGATTACTCACTACGACCATAAGTCATATCAAAACTAAAACATATATACATAATATCAAATATATAAAAAGATTTTTGCAGCTAACCCCTGTCCAACGCCTAATTCTACTGCTTCATCGTATCCACAATCTCCGCATCGTCGGGATAAACCTTGCCATTCTTGAGCGAGCCGCCAACAGCCTTTCCAACAGTGGGGATTCCATCCTCGTTTCTTGTCAGCTTGTTAGCGCCGTCAAGAACCTCAAAGCTAGCCAGCTTGATCTCCTTTCCGTTGCGGGTGCGGATATCAGGGATACCGAAGAAGCTGGCAAGGACGCGCTCGTAGTTGATGCTCATCTCGTAGTAGCCACGGTAGTAAGACTCTTGCCATTGCAAGGGAACGCTCTCCTTGACGAAGCGCTTGGACTCCTTCTCCCCTTCCTCATAGGTGCCATTCTGGCCGGCGGGGCCAGGGGAGGTGACGGCAGTGCCACCGAGCTCGACACCAATGGCCCCCGATCCGGTCTTAGGATCATATTCATGCTCGCCGGTGTAGACGAGATCCGAGACGTAAGCGGCATGGGTGTCACCGGCAAGGAAGATGGTGTTGTCAATCTTGTTGTCGAGAATGGTGGACAAGGTGCGGTTTTTGTTGGCACGGTATCCATCCCAGGCATCGGCGTTGTAACCGTTGTCGCTGCCGGTGTTGATGTCGGAGATGAGGATCTGCTGGCCGACAATTCTCCATTTGGCGTTGCGCTTGGCAGACTCACGGAGCTGGCGGTAGAACCAGACCTCTTGACGGGGTCCCATGAGGGAACGAGACTGCTCGTCGCGGACATCGTCGAGGTGGTCTGTGTTCCAGGTAAGGTCGGTGATGGAGCGGTCATAGACGCGGGTATCAAGCATGATAAGGCTGAAAAGGTCGCCGATTTCGAAGTTACGCCAGATGCGGAGGGTATCGTCCATGTCAACTTGGCGGATGGGCATCCATTCAAAATGAGCACGGACAGCATTGGCTTTGACTTGGTCAATGGAGATTCCTCCGGCCTTGATGAAAGAGTCCTCTGTGTTGTTCATCGCGGAAGACCCGGCCTTCCAGATATTGTTCTCAACCTCTGTTTAAAATCAATTAGACGTGGGTAGAAAGTGAGGAAAGGGGGGATTTGTCATACCATGATCGTCCCAGACGGTGATCCAAGGGAATCGCGAGTGCGAGTAGGCGAGGTCAGCATCAGTGCGATAGCTGGCATATCTCTGGCGATAGTCATGTCTAAAAATTGGATGTTAGAAACTAAGCCTACAATGGTGGTAACAAAAAGATCATACAGAGTTTTGATGTTGTGGTCGGCAGGTTGAGGGATGCGGTCCATGGAATAACCCCATCCGTAGCCACCTAACATCATGTTAGCTCCGTGAGCGTCGATATTTACGGTTCAAGTACAGGGGTGCATACCCTCTTTATGCTCATAGATGTAATCACCAAGGTGAAGAACATAGTCAGCATTGTCCTTACGGGCAGCATTGCCGTAAGCGTTGAAGAATCCCTGAGCTATATGTATTATCATAATCAAGTCAGCAAGACGTGATTATGTAGATTAAAATCCAAGAAAGCACTTACGATAGTTCGAGCAAGAGAAGACGGAAAGGTTGATATCGTTGTTCACTTCGTCGCCTTTTCTGGGGGTGGTCTTGGTGCGTCCAACGGGGGAAGCGTTGTCCGAGTCGCAGACGGTGAATTGATAGTAGTAAGTCGTGTATGGCTTAAGGCCACTTGCCTCGACCTATAATAATATCAGATTCAGCTCTGTCTCAAGCTCCATCTCCGAGCGCTAGCTGAATATTCCAAAAATATATGCGACATACCTTAACAGTGTAGTCAACATCAGAGGAAGTCCAGACTTCTCCCTCAGAGGCAACATTCTCCAACTTCTCGTCTTCGGCGACCTTGTAGTCCACGCAGACAGGCGCGGTAGAGACGGCAACGTATTTCTCGTTATCATGGTCATACAGCGGCGCGGTACCACTGACGGTCACATTGGAGTCACTGTTCTCATACGTAGGCGAGATACGTGTCCACAGGATCACAGAGTCAGGGTAAGGGTCACCGGAGGCAACGCTGTGGGTGAAGAACAGCTCCTCGGGCTTGAAGGGCGAGGAGGGAACATTCCGCTTGTGGACCTTGTTAAGGGCGATCCCAAGGTCAGGGTGGTTGTTTGAAGGAGAGCGGTAGTCTGGCAGTGGGCGTTAGCTTGTATCAAATCTTAAGGGAGCTGAATCGACGAGAGCATTTTTGTATATAATGCAGATATAGGAGTAACATACTCAAGTTCTGAGAGAAGGAGGCAGAGGCAGCCGAGCCCAGCGAGAGCCCTACAAGGGCAAGCTTGAAAAGACCCATCTTGACTATTATCTGCTGAAGCTGACTGCAGCGTGCTGGAGAAGGGATAAGGAAGAGAAAAAAAGAAACACTTCAAGTTAACTCGGCGATCTTGACTTCCTTATATCATAGCTGCTGCTGGGGCAGTGACATCCCGCATCGCATTCCCTGGCCTGGAAGCCGAGTCCATCATGATCCGTCCGCAATCTAACCCTTAAGTTGACGGCTAGTATCCCGTCCTCGGTTTTCCAATCCTTTTGCGACTCGCAAGACCGTGTTTCTTCGTCCCAACTTGAGCTTCACCCACGTGCCTGCGCTGCGCAGTCTGTTGGGATACGCGGGGAGCTGTCTCCACCGATGCCGAGCCCGCATTTCCCTGGACAGAAGCTTTGGCGTGTAGATTTGTGGCGCTAACGCCGATGGGGTTGCATCATTGCCGTGGGCTCAATCGCATTTTCTTTTTCCTTGCCTTGTCATCGCATCGCGGGCGGTTTCTATCATGTTGCAAAAGGGCCGAGAAACTTCCGATATCTATCAGCCGTTATTCCAGAAATCTGACATCTCTTGACATTACAATTTCGACAGTAGTACGGAGTATGGCATCTAAGTTCCTCTTCGAGTAGTCTGTCGTCCTTTTGAGTACGAGGAGCATCGATTGCGCCCCGTGGGTCCGCGAGCGAGGAATGTTCTGCGTTTCATGATCGTCAGGGCACTTGTTAATTGACGGACAGCGATTGGTCGCGCCATGCTTTGCCCTCGTTCTTTGGTTTTAGCTTATGGAGTACGGGGCTCGGCAGGATGGAGCAGTGGATGGTTCTGTGCATAAGGGGTAGGTCGATATAACGATTATATGCGCCATGATTGGGACGCCAACTCCATATCGAACCTAATTCTCCATGCTATGGAACCATCGAAAATTCCTGGAAGCTGGCAAAGACTTCTTCGAACCTTTTTTCGATGTTGAGCGAGCAGCATTCTTCATGGATCTCCATCGAAGAGAGAGCACGGAACAATTATTATTAATAATGCAGTTAACAAATCAGCATCGCCGTGGGAGTAATGCGGTGTCTTTGCGGATGTGTCTTGGCGCCGAGCACATCTACCAAGCTGGACGGAAACCCCCTATTTCCTCGACTTGTTCTACTGCGAGAGATACAAAGTAATTAAGAGATATCGAATTAATTACGGCTTTTGTGAGGATTCATGGTAGTTTCGTGGGTACTTTGTTCATACAGAATGGAGTGCCCTTTTTGGGATATTCAATTATTTGCTAAGAACATGAGCAACTTAGTACTATAAGGAAAGCTACATCAAGCGTAAAAAACGTAACCATAAAAAGACGAAAAAGAATAAGGAGCAGGAGCGCATGCAATTTAATATCCAGCTCCATAATCATTCTCCTCATTCAAATCCTCTTGTCCGTATCCATCATTCCCCTCCCCCTCCCCCTCGCCTTCATCCTCATCGTAATCACCCACTGCATAGTCATCGTCTACATCATTAGTGACATTCATGCCCCCTGTTGCACTTGCCCCAAAATTTGATCCGTACGCGGATTGTCTGTCTCCAGCCGGCCCTCGTTGTGCTCTATCGACCACGCCCCCGCCACTGCTACCACTGAGTCCAGATGGTGAGAGGAGTTGTGACCTTCTCTTTGAAGGTGCTGGTGGGCCAGAAGCAGTAGAGATCTCTGGCCTTCTTGCCCGCGGCGCGATGGGTGGCGCGGGTGGAGGTGACCTATATGTTGGGTAGTCTTGCGGTATGGCTTGGGCATATGCGGATTGCATCTGATTTTGAGGCTCGTAGTCGTCTGCGCGAATACCCTCTTGCTTATAGCGGAATTCGTCGCCTTGGCGGCATTGTTGAACTAGTCAGAACAGTACGTCAGCTTCAAGTTCCTTCCAGACGCTTCATACGCTTGAATCCATTCACTCTGATTGTCAACTTACGGTAATCCTCAAACTCGTGCACGACCTTAGCTATATCGTCGAAATGTTTAGGTCTCAATACAATTCGTTGAAAGACTTTCCTTTTCATTGCCATTTCCTCAGTCAAACCGAGCTTCTGTATTGCTTTAAGTCTTTCATAGGAAGCCAACGCTATTGCACTTTGAAAGGCATTTCGAATTTGTCGGCCGTTCCAGGTTGTCTGACTGTTGTCAAAGTGTTCTCCAGCCCACTGAATCAATGGATCCTTTTCAAATTCAATCTTGAGTTTCCCTTTCGCCTCCTTATTATCCTGAATTATGCCGTTGAGAATGTTGTCCCAGATTTGGATCGTCCCATTCCGGTCAATTCGAGGATAACGGAGAGCCACGTGAATTCGGGATTTGAAGGCTTCATCAATTGAGCCTTCCCGATTTGAAGTCAGGAACAAAATACCGGAGTAGTACTCCAACGTGCGTAAGAAGACTTTCGGCCATATTCCATCAGCAACCACATTCAGGTGCTATGCTACTGAAACAAGGAGGTCAACTCACCCGACACAATGCCATTCCTGGCGAGATCCGTATGGGTTCGTTCAGCTAGGTAAACATCGGCCTCGTCGAGAAGAAGTACGCAGTTCCACCGATGTGCAAGCTTGAAATGTCCCTCTAATTGTGTTTGTATGGTAGTAGGATCAGATCCAAGATCTGCACAAGTCTATTTCTCAATAATTAATCACCCAATCTTCACGTCATTTTCATATCTTAGGATAACTTACAATCGGATAAAGGGGGCGCGCCGGGGTAGTAAATGCAGCAATGGTTTCTGCTGTACTAGTCTGTTGTCATATCTTCAGCAATGCTTTCTTCGGATCAGTAGAAGATTGGAAGTACAGCTCACCTTTCCGACTCCGGGTGGTCCGTACAGAAATATGATACGGCCGCGGCCTTTACCTCGGACAAGATCGATCTCAGTTCGTGGTCTCGACGATGATGCGCCAGACATATTTTCCATGGACGTGGCATGGTCCTTAACCATGGCCTTTAGTAACTCTTTATAACGCGGTGGAATCACCAGGTTCCTGAAACCCCTTTCTCTCTTCGCATCGTCGGTCTGTGTCTTCTCAAAGAGGTCTACGTCTATGAAGTCTGTATGAAACGAGAGTCAGCAAGGCCTTTCCCCCTTGTCTTGACATAAAACTTACGCCATTGTTTAGTCCGCAGGCCATACGCCAGCAAGTGACGAGGAAGGAGATAGAGATATTCACTCTTCTCCTTTTTTAGATCATCCGCCTTGCTATTTGGGACTCTCTTCGGGAGACGGTCGCTCTTATTGAAAGCCTCGCATCGTTTAATGTCCACCTGCTCATCCAGATACACGACATTGCTGCATGAGGTGCACTTCTTCATTGTACACGAAGGTTCGTAGGTCTCATCGCTGCTACACTCGGGTGGGCTTATCTTGCCAAAATTCCCTGTTTCCTTTTTCCACACGGGATTCTCCTCGTACCCGCTTTTGAAGTCAACAAAAACCTCCCCGTCCACATGTTCTAGATTGAAGCGAGTGGTAATCCCATCGTAGCTTCCATGGCAATAGCGATAGTCAATGAAATTTTCGCCTCGTTTCCGTAAAGTCTCCATCAAGGTCTTGTCGGAGTCAGAGCAATAATCCTTGGGGTAAAAATCGAGGTCCACAATTTTCTTCAGGCCTACATACGGTTTGATCTTCAAGATCTCCTCGCGAAGATCAATAGCATCGCCATCAAAATCTAAATAGAAGCACTGAAGTTCCAGCGGGTCACGGTCAGCAGAGGCCTTCTCGTCCTTCAAGGCGTTCTTCATATTGTAGCGGCCCTTTGTAACGCTGAAAACCTGGTACGCCTGCATTTTGTGCTGACCAAAGGGTTCGCGGCCCACGATAACATCTCCAGGACTGAAAAGGTACCAAAGGTTTTTGAAGGATATTTTCTCAATCTTACGTTCAGCGATACGCACCCGCAAGTCGATGGGCTCACGGAGATACAAGGGAACGAAATCAATCAGACATTTCCAATGGATTATCTCATCCCTGGCCTTTCTACGCTTGTTCTTTTTCTCAGTTGCTTCCTTGTCAAGAGGGCCAATTGGGGGCTCCTCTTTGATCAGATCAAGTTCTTCATCCGGAGACTGGCCGTAGTCCTCTATGAATTGTTTGACGAGAACAGGAAGCTCCTTTTGGATTTCGTCCCAAAAAGACATGAAGAGCTATAATAGAGTCAATATTTGAAACCATTTCTATTAGACTGATGGACATAAAAACCTTATAGGGGGGAAGCATTCTTTACTGTGCGTCAGCAATATTCCCCGGTTCGAATTGATGGTATAGAAAACTTACATGCATGGTTCATCACACAGCGAAGTCCCGGACACGCTTTTGAGTCGAGATATTATGTGACTAGAGTTGATGGCGATCCGTATTGGCAAAAGCCCGGTATCTAAAACCTCCGCTTGAGAGATCTCCATACTAGGCTTGCGGGATGCTGGAGTCTCGTACATCGCCACGATAGCATGTGACTTATTGCTATCTTCGGCAGTTACTATTTGGTAAGTAGTGAGGTTTGCATTATATGGAATAAGCTTGACGCCGGCTATAGATCCGAATTTGACCTCGACTTCTTCTTCTTCTTTGGATTCGACCCCCTTGGAATCTTCTTCTTTTGCAGGTTCCTCCTCAGTAGGCTTGTCGTCGGTGTCCGTCTTGCTCTCATCCTCAGTGTTGGTGGTGCGCTTGTCGACATCCCTACTAGATATTAGTAAAGAAACGACATGTAAGCATCCATGAGACACACCTTTCTTTCAGAAGCAGTTCCATTTCCTTGATTTTCTCCGCAAGGTCGGTGACTTGTCTCTGGAGTAGTAAGACAACGTCTGAAGCCCCTCCGGCACCAACACTATTCGCGTCATCTTGGTCTGAACCTGCAATTTCCTTGACTCCTATAGCCGCAGCCTTCTCTGAGATTAGACCGTTTCTTTCGCTCAAAGCAGGATCCACTGTTGTTGAGCCCATTGCGGATATGTGAAGACCGTCAGACGAGGTGATCTAGTTGGGGACACTGCAATTGAGGAAAATCGTTAATGTTATTACTATAGCCGACGCTTGATGGGTTTAATAGTCATCAAAGTGCAGATTCAGGGAGGGCAGATTGAATCAGGCTGAGCGATTTGCAGTTTGATTCCGCCCCCACCAAGCCGAGCCTTTCCCCTCCTCAGATTTTCAAAAACAGAACCCCAGGATTCGGGCGTGATGATAGACGAATCACTATCAACAATTTGTTGTTGGCTGTCGGAAACCATTTTCCTGATATGTATGCAGGCGTCCGCTAGCTCCAACATATTTTGGCTTAGGCCGAATTTCAATCCCCGCAACCAATCCTCCAGCGATGCATTATCATCACAAAAGTTCGTCACCCTGCAAGTTAAACTTCGCAAACACGTAGAAGAAGGCAAAAGGCCAGTTACACTGCATAGTCGGCGAAGTTCTTAATTTATCGAGATCCTTGGACGGCAACATGCTAAGCCTCCTTCGATTCCGACGAGATTGAGAGGCTCGTCCAGACCAGAGCAACCACATCAAAGCTCTGGTGCTCATTCCAACCAACAAAGGGAGTAACGGTAGAAAGGGCCCTCAAATACCACAGCGCATTGACCATATGCCAGTAAAAAAGCAAGAACGCAAGCCACATACAGCAACCCCAGCACAGCATCCAGCTGCCAAGGCGCGCGCAAGGCTGCGGTTTAAAATATAAACAAAGCATAATTGAGAGTTCACCAGATGGTTTAGCTTTGTTGGTTTCTGTCCCTAACCTGGGGGTTCGTGGTTGTCCAAGCATTTCGGTATCAATTCGATGAATCGTACTATATGTCCGATATATCCGAACCAACGCCCTGTCTAGAAGGTTGGCCATTTTTGGTGGAGTCGTTATATTTCACGCTTCAGATACCTGTCTTGACATCAATCCCGCCTAGTGACGAGGTGGACGAAAACTTGTCGTCGAAACAGGGCTAAAGCCTATCGTCAACATGAAAAGAACAAAAACCACACTGGATTTTTTAACTGAGAAGGGCAAAAAAGGCCGCAGTATCTTGAATTTCAAGCTCAAGCCGAGTAACAAGGATGCCGCTGCTTTTCTAAAAACGCAAAATGGCGCGATTAATACGGCATTGGACTTCAGCCCCACCTCCGGTGTCAAAGTTGACGAGCAGCAAGAAGCCATAGTCGTCGTCGCGGACGGCTCGAAGGAACCAACGAAGGGGGATGGCGATGACAAACTGTATGAAGGGAGCACTGATCGAGTGAATTAGCAAACCTGGCTAACATTTTCTGTCGCAGCGATACCTCGAAGGCATATGAGGAATGTTTCGAGGCACAAAAAAGCTACCAGGAGGTTCTAGATAAATGCCTTGCAAAGCATCGAGAGACGATAGCCGTCTCCAATAACTCTAGCTCAACTGAACCCCAGCCAAAGACAACGGCGACCTTTCAAGATGTCGAAGCCACCCTCAACAAAGCGATGAAGGGCCTCAACAACGTAATGGGCGCACGCCAGGACAGGCTACATCAGAAAGACTTTTTCAGCCGTTTACACAAAAGATTCGTCGGATTTCGCAATCGGGCTGAAGATGCGCAATCATTCGTCTCGTTCCTCCCAAGCGGTTCAGAGTTTGGCTCCCTTATCTGCGGGGGGTTAACGATTATACTGAAGGCAGCTGCACAATATGCGTCGATGGAGTCTAGTATCGTGGATGCGTTGGAGAGGATCAATTTCGTCATGGTGGACAAGGCGTATATCTCAGATATTCATCCGGAAGATCAGAGGATGCACACTCTGGTATCCTCTCTCTTTGCTAGTATCTTCACTATCCTGGAATTCCTGGTCCAATGGGTCTTCAAAGAACCGATTCGTAAGTTGACTGCTCTGAGACGTTTGCGATTCCGAAGTCATCAGCTCACTTACTTTAAACACTGACAGGACGTGGCCTTGAGACGGTCGTGACATCTGAGACATATGGCCAAGAGCTAAAATCGCTCGTGTCTAAAATGGAGTACAGGTCGGGTGCCGTCCGGCACTATGCAGCATTCCTCGAGCAAAAAGCTATGAAGGAACACATCGAGAAAATGGAAACCTATATGAAAAACTTGAACGCTCTCGGAACAGCCGTGACTAAGAAGACAGATGAGCAGGTGGAGCAACTTGGCAAGATTGAAGGCCATGTGAAAGCCTTGGATACTAAGCTTCTGCAGGCAAATTTCGGACAGCAAGTTTTCATACTAATCGCGAGTGACCCTCCGCAAGTCCCAGTTCGCTCAGGTTAGTTCACTCAAAGCAAAGTCTCACCTGCTTTGAACTTTACTGACACGACATGGCCGAGTAGGGAAGCAAAACCAAATAGCCTGGTCTGGGGCGCAACCAGGAACAGAATTTATGAATGGGAACCAGCACCGTATCGATCCTGAAGACCTCCTGAACTCAGTGGGATATCAGCCCGACTTAGTTGCAAAAGACTGCAAGGGCATTCTCGGCAGACCACGGTTGGATAACAATGGTTGGAAAAAGGTCGCCGAAATTTCGAAGCATATCCGATTACAGGCATTTGTCGAGACGGAATACTCGCACATATTATTGATTGAAGGCGGACAAAATAGCAAACACGTACCGCGGTCAGTAATGAGCGTTCTGACCGCAAAGGTTGTTGACGCCCTTAATCAACTCAAGGATTCAAGTGGAACCGTCTACTGCATCTCCTTCTTTTGCAGCGAGCACCACCGTACAAATGAACCATTCTCCAGTGCTCGCGATCTTCTCATTACCCTGCTATTACAACTGATCGATCAGCATCGCGAATTCGACGGGAGTCTTTTGCAGGATTGCCTTGATACTATATTGCATAATCCTGCAGATCTTGAGCAGCTCTGGAACGTGTTTGAGAGTTGCGTCAGGGATCTTCCCGAGCAGACACGGCTATTTTGTATTCTTGACGGAATTGGATTTTTTGAAACACCAGAAAGACGGAAGCAGGAGATGAAGTTCATCATCCAAAGACTCCAACTGTTAGGCAGGGAAGAAATCGCCAACGGTCCAGCGCTCAAACTCCTCTTCACGACTCCCGCAAGATGTGTTTCTTCACGACAGCTTTTTGAACCATATGAAATATTTATATCTCGAAGTACTCCTTCGAAAAGTTCATTCTTCAATCGTGGAATATTGAGCAGACGTTGATGGCGAGGTTGCATGTGTACATAACCTGTTGGGGCGTCCCTCTAACATTAGTTCGTTGGTGATCGTTGCATTTGATAGCTATTGATCCTGAGCTTTGTACGGGATAACTTCATGCTCTTAAACAACATGTGTCGGTAGCTTCTTGGTTATAAGTAACCTTTTCATGGTCCAGCGACTGTTCAAGTTCGTTTCAACATTGGCGATCCTTAACCCTTCCTCCCACTGGACTCTGGCATCTTCCTCCGTATCGTAGAACCCACACGCACACAACCTCACCATGTCCGAGTGCAGTGTGATGATGTTTGAAATAATCTGGAAATGTTGGAAGTATCCAAATTCTCGAGTTGAGGTCGGAATAGACTCGTTTACTCGGACAAACGCTTTTCCCAGCTACTCACGTGATTCCCCCTGCCCTAAATTCAGAGGGGTTTCTCAACTCCCAGAACTTTTTTGAGCAGTCGAAGCTCTCCCCTTGGTATTACAAGATCCTGAATTAAATTTGTGTAACAAGAAATGATCTAGCTCTCATACTGCGTACATGTTTCTGGAAAATGATTATTCCTTCGGCTGACTGCCAGCTTGACATAAACGGCTGCGTGCCCATGTTTCCATGTCTGTGAATTTAGTAAAATAAAGACCAATGACCTGAATGATACTACTTATCCTGAACTGTCTGGCAGCTCTGGCTTATGAACTGAAAATGCGAGTTGAGGTCTCTTGAGATTATTCAGAGACTAGGAAAGCAATGACCAAATGAAATCGCATGTGAAAAAGCGGGGGTTCGACTAAATATCACTATCCATTGCTTGATAAGTTGATAGTAAACAAAAGCCCGGCCTCCTTGCGAAGGAATCCAAACGGCGGGATAGGTGACTGTTGATGGGGTTTTTGAAGTCTTGAATGCTTCAATATCCGTAAATATATCCCCCTTATGATGGTGAGGTTGATCTAGACCCCCGAGATGAATGATGAATAATAGGGTAGTATTAGCAATTTAGCATTGCTTCCCTGATAATATCCCTGATACGGTTTTTGCACTAGAAAGACGGGGTCAACTTTATCAGCGACTTCAATATAAAATACGCGGGTTCGATTTATCCCGTGGATCATGGAGTTAGGAATTAAGTGTGCAACATCAGGACAACAAGGATAGTTATTAATAATGCAAGTATTTTCTTCAGCAGAATTAATCATTTGTATACTACAGTTCAAAGTCGCCTTTGTAAATTGCAGCAAGCACGACTAAGAAGCCCAATAACAATATAAGCATATCGAGCACAGTATCCTTCCCGCCACGACCCAACAAATCCCTCGACCTCGCAACCATGGGCCGGACTCTGCTACATGTATCCTTGCGATTCTGCTGGCTGTTGGTTGCGCGTTTCGCGGCAGTCTGGACGGCTTGATGTCATCCACCCAGAGAAAGAAAAAATCTCGTCCTTTCAATTTCCCAGAATTCGTTCTAGCAGGGCGATCGTGCCCCTAAAATCCTCCTGCCCGCCACCGCTAACAACCTCCTCCCACTTCTAATAAACACCCAAACAACTGCTGCGAGCCAGTATCTAGAATCATTCCGTCATTCACTATCGCTACCTGTCCCTCCATCCTCGTCCTCTTTTCAATGCGCATATTCGCGATAACGCAGCTGCGGCCTGATGGAAGGATACTTCTTGGACTTCACTGCCCTCGAGTGCCCTGACGATCCCTAGTTCGCTATTCAACGGTCGCAACTTAGATCAGAACGGCGATATGCACAGACAAAATACTTTAAGCGGAGGAGCGGCTGTTGCCGATGGTAAGTGTGGCTTTTCCATTGCTATTTGGCCTGCGCGCGCAGATGGTGTTTTCGTGCGCGCGCAGGGATGGTGCAACAATGACTCCGCATCGCAAACCCGCCCGTTGAACATAATAATCAGCCGCATTTCTCGGCTGCCGATGCCCTCTTCCCCCCCATCCTATTTGCTAGTTGGAAACATATCATGGAGAATCATGTTCTTGTCGTATACTGATTGAAGTGAGGGATTGTTGTAGGAAACCCCGCTGTTGCAAGTCGCAGCAGCCCCCCGCTGCAATCCCGAGATGCGCGCACGCCGTCGCGGACCAATACAGCCATTAACAGTAAAGATGAAGATAGCAACAACAACTACAACGATGGCAGGCCTTCCCTCGTGAAGAGCAATACAGCTACCTCTCTCTCAAAGGCCCAGTCTGGAGCAGCCTCCCCCGCAGTGTCTCAGCTACATCAGAAACCCACGGCCGCCACAAATTCAAGCAATCACGAGTCGCAATCGCAAACCCCAATTGATCCCTTATCCCAGGTATGTTCCATATAAGCCACGAAAGAAAGCCAGGGAGCGTTGAGAATGCGTCGTCATTCACTATCTATCTACCCTTGCATATGTTTTCTTTCCTTTCTTTGCGCCCTTAGAAATAATGTTGATGCAAGCAAAAAACGTTGGAGCCTGAACTCCCTTGCTGATTGCTTACGTTTCCCACTGCGATTTACCAGTATATCCTCAAACGAACCAATACAGAAAAGTCAGGGCCCCAAAAAGCACGGCCTCAGGTCAAGTCAGAGGCGGAACCTAGTGGATCAGAACCGCAACGTTCGTTTACGCAAGAGGATTTTACTCCAGGGATACTACGGGGAGAGACAAACTTATCCCAGAAAAGTTCCAAGGATAAGAAGTGAGTCTGAGACAAGTTTTCTTTAGAAGCAAGGTTATAGTATCTTTATTGCTCTTGTCCGTCTATAAAAGAGATCTCGAAAGTCTGTCGTACGAGCAATTGCTGACATAAATGGTTTCTTTTCCTACTGTACCAATTTAGAAAGGGCGTTTCCTTCCTAAGCCGTATCATCGGCAGCAAGAAGAAAGCTTCCCCAGAGTGGAAAGACGATGTCTCTGAGACGGGAGAAATTCGTGCTACCGGGATGGATGCTGAAGTTTTTGCCCAACCGATAGGTTATATCCCTCGTTTCCCCCCGCCGCCAAAATATATCAAGGTTCGTTCGCGCCACAAGAAAGGGCAAGACTTTGACCGCCTGTTTATCGCTCAGGAGCTTTGGGGTACGTCGGGCAAGAGTAAACCACAAGATGATAATGCGCCTACGTCGATCTCCACTGATTCGGAAGATGCGTCAACCACTGGGAGGGCTGTATGGGCGCTTGAGTTCTCCAAAGATGGTAAATTCTTGGCCGCAGCTGGACAGGATAAGAAAGTTCGGGTTTGGTCTGTCATTGCGTCAAAGGAAGACCGTCAGGCTCATGAGATCGAGGAAGAGGCTCAGAATGACCAGCCATTTATACGGTTGCGGGCTCCTGTGTTCAAGTCCCAACCCGTGCAGGAATACGAGGGCCACACAGGGAGCGTTGTTGATTTGAGCTGGAGCAAGGTATGTTTTAGTTCGACCCTTGTATTACCATTCGGGAGAAAATGGTGCTGATTGAGTTTCCTCAAAGAACAACTTTTTGCTCTCTACGTCGATGGATAAAACGGTCAGACTATGGCATGTTACGAGAAACGAGTGCCTCTGTTGTTTCAACCATAGCGACTTCGTCACCTCCATACAGTTTCACCCTCATGACGACCGAT
Source organism: Helicocarpus griseus UAMH5409 (assembly GCA_002573585.1). Taxonomy (NCBI): domain Eukaryota; kingdom Fungi; phylum Ascomycota; class Eurotiomycetes; order Onygenales; family Ajellomycetaceae; genus Helicocarpus; species Helicocarpus griseus. The sequence goes on along the minus strand of PDNB01000126.1, from coordinate 25,388 downwards.
TTTTCCTCGCTGGGTCACTTGATTCTAAGTTGCGCTTGTGGAGCATACCGGACAAGAGTGTAGCTTTTATCGCCACGGTTCCCGACATGATAACCTCCGTCGCTTTCACACCTGATGGGAAATACTCTATTGCCGGTTGTCTAAATGGATTATGTCTCATCTATGATACAGATGGCTTGAAAGCGCATTCTCAAATTCACGTGAGGTCGGCGCGTGGACGAAATGCGAAGGGAAGTAAAATTACTGGAATCGATACCATCTTTCTACCACCTAAGGATTCCCACGGCTCGATAAAGCTCCTTATCACCAGTAATGACTCTCGGATTCGTCTATACAATTTCAGGGACCGCTCACTGCAAGCTAAATTTAGAGGAAACGAAAACGCCTCCAGTCAAATTCGGGCTACATTCAGCAGTGATGGCAGATATGTAATATGCGGGAGTGAGGATAGGAAGGTTTATATCTGGCCCATTAATTCGCCGGAAAAGGATCCGGAGAAACGTGCTGTTGAGATTTTCGATGCGCACCCTTCCGTTGTCACTTGCGCCATCATGGCCCCCATCAAAACAAAGCAGTTGCTCGATAACACCGGTGATCTCCTTTACGACCTGTGTAACCCACCTCCCGTGAGGCTTGTGAGCCAACCCGCGTCTGCAACATCTAAACCGACTACCGACGCTGGAAGATCTCGGGTAGAGCCTGTTCCACCCAATGTCAAGAGTCCTACGTTCCCTCCTAATCAGAAAAAAGACGAGTCCCAGGCATATACATCAAGATCTACTCATCCTGGCGGAAATATAATAATTGCAGCGGACTGTAATGGCTCAATCAAAGCCTTTCGGCAGGATTGTGGGTATTTCAAACGGCGCGCTGATACATGGGATACTGGTTTCTCACGCAAGATTCTTGGGCGGAATAATTCCGTTTCTACACGCCACAGCGTCGCCTCATCATTTGGGAGGGAGTCCTCTCACAAAACCCCCTCAGAGCGAATCTTATCATGGCGAAACGCAGTCATGGGCACTGACAATCCCAGCTTCGACAACCTTCGCTCTAGTATCTCACTAAGAACCCGCAGCCCCTCTCCCAGCAAGTCTTCGATGAAACAACAAGTTGAAAAACCACAGTGCGGACATGTCCCGAAGGTTTCCATCTCAGCGGCAGAGCCGTCCAGACGTTCGTTCTCCCCCGTCCCCTCATTCAGACAATCCTTCATCAACCCCTTTTCCGGCGCAGCTTCCTCTGAATATAGTCCACAGCCATCACCGGTTTCCGACCACAATAATCATAATCGCTCTCAAAAGCCCAGCTCCAACCTCAGTCCCACCCGCGGCCACAACGGGAATTATCATCCGGCGGCGGAGAAACCGCGTTCACCAGACCCGCTCTGGATGGAAGGCAATCAGAGCTACATGTTCTGGAACAAACAGAACTTTGCGGCTCAGGCGTCTAATATGTTGCGGCCTGTTGATTCGAGGCCGTCTGCGAGGCATCCGAGCTCGGCGAGCTCGTTGACTAGTGAGCTTAGTTCTGAGGGAGGAGGGGGGGATGAGTTCGATGATGATGTGAATGGGGAGGAGTCTGAAGGGGAAGCGGAAGGAGAGGATCTTACTTGTCCGCGGTGTCAAGGGGTGAATTTCCGCGCGACGAGGACGAGGAGTGGAGAGCAGAAGTTGATTTGTGTCAAGTGTGGGTTTCCTGCGCCTTCATGATATCGAACTTTTTAGGTTATGTTTTATGTGTCTTTATGAGCCCTTGGATATACGTCTTCAATACTTTTTATTGTTACCTTTTTGGGAGTTTGGGTTTGCATCTGCGAGAAGTGGAAATGAGGGTTTCTTTTTCTTTTCTCCTCTTTTTTCTTCTTCGATGTTTGATTACGAGGTATGGGTAAGGCATGATATATGATATACACTACGCGTCTTGCGCGGATTTTGGGCATTTGGCATTTGGAAAGCGTTTGCTGTTGTGGTTTTGTTGGGCTGGTTTATCGCCGGGCCCTTTTGTTTGTGTGCCTTTTTCTTCTGTTTGGCATGGGTTGTTGAGTATATGTTTGTGATAGACTGAATATATCATGAGTTATGTGTGTACATACCTTTACAGTTTGTATATGGAATGTGGTTGTCCCTTTTCCAGAATATATTTCTCAACAAACTGGGTTTTTAAGGTATCCTGCTACATCAGTAACAAGGTTGATGTGATTGTAAAAGGAACTTCAATGTCATAGTAAATAATACCATCATATTACCTTCATTCTGAACCACCATGAGACTGATGTTAAACACTGAAAAGAGTCATGAGTGCCCATACATCCTACCACAACATCCATGGAACGAGCAAGTTAAAGCTTTCCTCAGAATAATCATCCCCGGGATTGAGATCTGTATAGGCCTTGGAGCGGTAAGAAATAGCAGCTTCTTTGCACTGTTTCTGCGTGTCCATATCCGATCCCATCTTCGTATGAATTTGTGACAATTTGAAATAAGCGCGCCCGATGTAGCCCTCCGATTCCGGGAGGCGTTTCAAAAACGTAAGGCTCTTCTCGAGAAGATCACTATTGTCGGTCATATGGTCAGCACAAGCAAAGAAAAAAGTCCCGAGGGCAGCTGTCTGGGGCTGCGTACACTGCAGATGCGTAATCTCCACGATGAGAGAGCAGATCCGCAATTTGGTAAAGCGAATCGCAAGTCTTATATTTGTCTCCGAAGGTCTTTTGGCGGAACGCGAGAGCTTTTGACCTTAGGCGGAGAGCGTCCTCATACCGCCCCTTTGAAATCCAAATTCTGCTCAAGAGAACCATATCACTGGCAGTTTGTCAGATAAGAATGCTCCCCCCGATTTAAAACGAGGGCGTACCTTGAAAAACGCGGGTTATCTGTGCGTAAAAAGCTTTCGTCTGTCATATTCTTGAGAGAGGGGCATCTCAAAAGCATCACTTCAGCATCATCTGGCTTTCCCATTCCCAGAAGAATACTGGACATATTGCTGTATGAGTTCCCAATCATTGGGCTATTGATTTCCAAGCGGATATCCATGGCCTGCTGCTGATATAAAGCCGCTTGCTGAAAGTCTCTTAATTCGGTGTACGCTAGCGACACATGATTGAGGGCAGAGGCTAAGAATGGGTCCGTCTGCGACAAGAGCGTTTGTCGAATGGCCAAACATGTGTTGAAACATTCTAATGCTTCTTTTGGGTGGTTAGTATCGAGCAAGATGACTCCCAGTATGTCAATCCCCTGGGCATATGGAAGCGAGGATTTGTCTGTGATCGCCTCCAGAGCCAGACGAGCAAGTGGTAAGGCTTCGTGGCACCTCTCACACTCGTGGAGAAACTTGCCCGTATGTTAAAACCTCATTCGCATAGAGCTATGTCGGTTAACTCACCAACTGCAACGAAGGAGCAGTTCTACAAACATATCCTGGTCAGTTGCCCGAACCCCATTCTTTTGCTTTTGGGAAACTAGAAAATGGACATGAGGTAGGCACACTTTGCACTTGTCCCAGGAAGTAAAGGTGTATCCCGGACCAGACTTCCATGGACAAGGAAAGGCAGCTCCAAGAAGTTGAATTGCCTGGCCCATGTACTTTTCTCTGTCTTGAGAAGTCAAATATTCCATCACCGCTCCCTGGACCAGCCGATGTACAGAAAGAAACGACGGCTCGTCTGATCTATCAACCAATGCGGCACGCAGAAGGGATTCTTTCGCTTCCAAGAAACTAGTCGTAAACCGCAGCTCAATAAGGGCGTGTAAACAGGGAATGGGGGATCTAAAAAGGGGTACATAACACCTAGGCACTTACTCCATTTCATCCTGTAAGAAGTCAAACTCCCCGCTTGCCACGAGTGGCGCTTGAAAACTTTGTAGGATCGCTTCATCAACGCGATCTGGGTCAAAGAAGGCGAGTAGCTTCAGCAACAAGATCGAATTTCCGCTTAATTGGCCAAAGGAAAGTCTCCAGACAGTGCTTATCGTATGTTGATAGTCGCTTGGTCCTGCTTTTTTAGTATGGATTTTGGCTGAATTTCGTTCATAGAGTGACAAGAAATTGCTCAGAGGGAGCCTTTGCTTTACAATGAATCCGGCTATCTGGCGGAGCGCGAGAGGAAGCCCTCCCAACCTATGGGTTATTTCTCGAGCAAGCTCGAGGTTGGGCCCAGTAGAATTAGGTTGATTAAGCAGCTCCAAGAACGCAACACTACCTACCGCATCGTCGAAAGGCTGGACGGCCAAACCGGCCGAGGCTGGACTGAAAGCAGCTGTGAAATCTCTTGAAGTCAACAAGATAGAACCCGGGGCACTTCCAGGCCAAGCTTGGGTTAGTATATCCAGATCATCGGCATTGTCGAAAACAATAAGCCAACGACAATCTATTTTATGATCAGCAAACCTTACTAGAACCTTGTTGCTAGGATGTTTAGAGCTCACCTGTGTCGTTCAACCAAGTTTTCACTTTGAACATGGCAGTGTTAGCATCTTCTGATTTTCGATCATTGGGAACCAAGTTGAGTTTCTGGGCAATTTCGAGAAAATCCTGCAGCATCTTGACACCATTGTCCGCAGAGATCCAGAATATAGCGTCGTACTGCTTACGAGCGTTATTCACATATTGGAGGGCAATCGAAGTCTTCCCTACTCCACCCATTCCGTATAATGCTAAAGATCTAGACTGACGGCTACCTTTATGAGGGTCTAACGCATCAGCAACTTGGTTCAGCTCGTTTTCTCTTCCGATTACTCGTTCATTAATCCCATATGGAATGTGGTAGCATGGCAGCACATTGTCGTGGATATTGTTTGCTTTGAAGGCCTTCATAAGCGATAGCAGCTCGGCATGTTTTTCGTTGTCAACGCGCATCCGTGCGGCCTCTGCTTCTGCTTCGACAATTTGTGTGCGGCGCCTGAGTCGCTTGATGGTTTTGTGAAAGTCGTTACGAAACTGGGGCCAAGCCTTCTGAACCAAGGGATCTAAATTTATTAGTCTGTAATCGAAGAGTACTCCGCAAGAGCGAGCGAACTCACGATGAGGATGGGCGCGAAAGAAATTGATAGCTCGAGCGCAAAAACATATGATCTCCGTGTAGGCTTCTATCAAGGCAGATTCAAACGCATCGTCAATTGGGAGGGTTTTCTCGTATGTTGTAAATCTGGGAAGTGAAGAGCTTATCTCTTCCAGCATATCAAGTATATCGTTTAGGATATCCTTGGAGGGAGAGGCCAACTGCCCGCATATATTAATTTCAACACCTTTTAGTTTGATGATATTTGGGAGGGCATGCCATTAGAATTATCCGTATGCTTCCCCATACAATGCCTGTAATCTTCGGCTGAGCTCCGAAACAAACAGCCATGACAGCAGCAAAGTCATTGAAGCAAGATAGAATGGGCTCCAGTCGGTCAAATGGTGTTGATTGTTTAGGGACTCTAGACCCTTTTGGTTCAAAAGATCTAGCTTGATTGAGGAGATCCTCGAGGTTGTCAACCTCGAGGATAGCATCGCCGCCATCGTTTAATTCGGCACGATACCGATCAAGAGCTTTGGTAATGAGTGGGCTCTGGCATTCCTGCGATACAGGTCTTAATCAAGTCAGCAATAGTAAATTGTGCCTGATCAATGGAAATTGTGTTACCCCTTGGTCTCCGCCATCTCTTTTGGACTTAGGATTCCTGAACACTTCAAGTTTTGTTACCGCTAAGTTAAGACTTGTTTTCCGGCGAAAACAGCGGAAGAACAGAAAAAGCAGGACGCCTCCAGCAGTGGCAGACCCGTATAAAAAAAGAAAAGTTCGCTAGAAGACATCCGCAGTATCCAGACCGCTTAAAGAAATTTGAGAGCCATAGGCGAGCAGTTAAACAACCAGCTGCTACCCCGCGCCCTTTGTTAAAACATTTGATAAATCATGCCGCTATTACGTACAGGGGTGTCTGTATGCACTGATAAGGCTTTAAAGCAGTGCATGTCGAATAGGAGTTGAGGGATGTTGTGGAACCACAAAGGGCAGCATGGAGTGAGGCTTTAGACTGAGCCAGGGGTTGCGGCTCCCCGCACGCAGTAGTGCCGGCGCTTATCAGAACAACTCAAGTCCTTAGGGGTGGCTGATCACTGTTAATAATATCTCCACACATTATTACTGGTCACCCAGCAAACATCAACAGGCACGGAAGCAGGGTAACTGTTGATCTCACGCGGTTTTCACTCCAGGTAAGCGACCTTAGGGGAGGAGGCTGCGGACGGGTAATGGACGACGGGTAGAAAGGTGAGGTCCCCCGTTCGCACTCGGACACCCTCCAACAGACTTATATCAGACCTGGATATTTGTGTTCTTTGGATGAGAACGCGCTGGTTCTAGATACATATCTGCTTCAATAACGCTTTCAAATCGAGCCTTACATCCGGTTCTTGCACAATATTCTCGATCTTCATGGTTCTCGCGACAGAGCAGAAAAATAGAACTCCAGACGGTTTGGATTATTCCATTTCCTTTGGATTCACAGTTGGTTGATATGCTGATAGGCGCGTAGACATTCCCCTGAACGATGCGGTCACATCTGGGAAAGACTATATTCTCTCTGTATTCCCCAATGGCCGGCCAACCAAGACAGCAACATCACCAAATGTTGATGGGGTTATTCAATGGTACAGTGGATGGTTAAATCGTCAGCTTCAGAACCTACCATCCTCCATATCAGGTCGCCTTCGGTCTTTTCCGCAAATATTCCGAGACGTTGCAGAACTGGGCGAATCTGGATACAGCATTGACGATATTGCTACGAGTTTACTCCAATCAGATCTCATCGGCATGAGTAATTGCGATGAGAAACAGGTTTCAACGTTATTGGTGTTTGCCATTATAGGCTGGCAGACGATGCTTTACCAAGCCGCTTTCCAGACGTGTCCTCCTCAACAATTGGCAGTTGCAGATGTTCTAGATGGCTATATTGGACAGGCCTTTATGAAACTCAAGCAAGACCAGTCGCAAGCTTCCCGCTGCTTATCTGACTTCTTGCTCGGGTTCGGGCTCATGCTGCCGAAAGAAGATATGTGCATCAGCGACGATCCGGAAGACTGTGGCGCGTTCGAGAATATATCCGTCGTCGACCCCAGCCAGTTCAACGCCTCGTTGCTTCACTCCATGGCACAAATAAAGATTAAGTGGGTAGATGTAATTGCGCCGCATTTGGAATTTGACAAGGCGACTAATACCATGTTTCTTTTCCGTTATCCGTCATTTTGCATGGCGAATATATCGCCAGAGCATGAAGCCAATGGTGTCATACATGGGTAAGCACGCCTTCCATATCGTCGTTCGCGAAGTCGTGCTAACAGACCTACCCAGCTGCGCGGCGGTATGCGGTGACAACGAAAACTGGGCATCAAAGACCGAGGTTACGCAATTTCTTCATGAGATTCTCCTATCGTATCGTCTTTTGTTTGGTCAGTCCAAGGATTCTAGGCGCCTGTTCCAATCATTGCACGTGTTTGAAGGCATGAAGCCTGAAGAACACGACCTCTTGCTACAGCAGCTGTGCTGTAACAAATCCTTCACGTTGCCCTCACCAACTAAAGAGCGCGAGTTCTACCGACTTCGACGAGACTTCCCGGTGTTAAGGAGTCGGATTGCGAGCCTACAGCAGCACGTGGCTAACTTCAAGCCCCGGGGATGGAGGGAGATTTGGAAAGATAAAAGAGACTCGGCGCAGTGGTATACGTTCTGGGCTGTTATAATATTCGGTGGGTTAGGTATTATTTTGTCACTTGCTCAGACTGTGCTTCAAGCTGCCCAGTTGGCTGGGTCGCAAAAACCGTGAAAGGCGAGAGTTTAAAGAGACTTACCTCCTTTTATACCTGGTTAAGGTTCAGCGGCGTTACTTTTGTCGGGATTTCATAGCAGAGACTCTTCGGGAGAGCAACATGTAACGCACACCATGACTTGGTATTCCCTTCCATGCTCTATTGATTTAGTTGATTAATTGTTTCCATATACAATGACCTCAGATCTTTCAGCCATGCAATCGATAGCGTCCCAATAGTTTATGACAGAGAGCTTGTAGGTTAACTGCATATCCCGATATAAAGAATCCAGAGAAAATGGGCTAGGCTTCATCCTTGTAATCAATCGAATTTGCCAATTAAGACTATAAATCAGACCTATTGAAATGTTTAGGAAACGTCTTGCCTTCGTAAGCAGCTATCACAAAGACACAATACCACTGCAGTAGGTTGAGCTCAAGGTCTCATTCACACGCCACGTTCAGCCCAGCTCCGAACCACCCCTCTGGTTGTAGGCTCATACTCCCGGAGTTCAACAATGCCATCAACTACAACTGTGTTCGCCTGAACGAAACTATCACGCAGAGATTTCTTCTTCAAAACCAAATCCCTATAAGTCAGAAATATTCCGTCAACTCGGGTGAGCTCTTCGTAGAATTCCCTGCATTGATCTACGTCGGCCGTGCACCGATAAATGTGTAGTTCCATGGCAAGTTCCCCAATTGCTGGCCTACCGTGCGAAAGGATTTTGGAACGATCGATGCGGACGGTCAAACGCTCAGTTTCGACATCGTGAGAAACGGTCATGAAATTGCCGTTATCTGCCGCGAGAAGAGTGCGGAACATGGCGAAGTGGGCTCGGTCATGGGCTTGTCCCCATTTCTATTCGATCCCGATTTTTAGCATTTCTGATATTGCACTGTCCGTTTTGTGGGGAAGACTCACTTTGGTTTCGATAACATAGTTTTTTAAAGATTGAAGTCCAATGACGCCCAAGCTCAGGTATATATTGTAAGTTACTGCAAATATTGTAAGCGTCTGGAAAGTGTTCGAGGATCGGAGGTGAAAAATGGTACTTACATTCCTCGGCTTTAATTTCGCTCTCATCCGTACAGCCAAAGATAGCAAGGAGATCTTTGTCTGCCATCAAGTACGATCCCACACACTCAGCTCGACATTCATCCAGAGTCGTTGCAAGGCCCCCAAAAACTCCGGTCCATGTTTGTCCTGGACGATACCATGTAGTAATTGGCTGTCCGGTTAGCGGACTTATGGGCGGATGCTCAAAGTCAAAATTGTATTGTCCTGGAGCCGTTTCCGTGAGAAGTTTTGATGTACCATGCCCGAAGAGTTCATGTATGATGATTTGGATACGCCATGCAGCGATTTTATGGGCATCGAATGCTTCGATCTCGCATCGCTCTAGAAGGGAAACGCTAGGCGGATTGGGGATGAGCTTTTGTCTGTTGCTGATAAGAACATTTTTGAATCCTTCGTCCTGTCGAATATCGTTGAACTGCTTAAAGAATTAGATATGGTCTCGCTTAACTCAGGGGGGAGGAATGCTGCATGGACAGCACCATTGTACAGTACTTACGTTAGGCAGATTGATACCGAGGAAGATGATACTAGAACAGTATGCGAGTACTAGTCCGAATTGTTAGCATGATTGCTTTGCCTTTTGCTTCAGGATGTTTTATACCTTGAAGACTGGTAAAGTCCGGGGGTTCAAATAAGTCCTTTTCAAAGGGGCCCTTTCCCTTGTTCTCATCCTCGCTATAGCCTATTGTCCACGGCAAACGACGAATAAACTTTGTTGATTCCGCAGTCAATGTTGTCAAGACCTTCGTTTCGTCTGGATCAACAATTCCAACGAGGCTCTCAAACTCAGCGCGGATACCGTATGGATCGCGGTATGGTTCAACAAAGCCAATAACTGTTTCAACGGCAGGTTTCTTGTCCTGAACCCATGATATCTGGGAATCTTTGTAAGCGTCCATTGATCCTGTGGTAAAACTCTGAATATATTTCGAAATCGTCTGTTTCTGCAGAGTAGTAGCTGCGTATTTGTTGCTTCCTCAAGGGCTTCGCATATTTTCCCGAGCTGGGCTGCATGGTCACCACGAAGGAGATATACTTCGAAGTCGCCTCCCAAAAATAGTGGTATAGGGTTCTCATCCTTGCCGACGGAGGCCTTGAGAACGTGGAATATGATTTTTTTGCTATCATTCGGGAGTTTCTGGATTCTGGTATTTTCTGGGAAAATCCCTTTTTGTTCCAGTATTCTGCTAACTTTGCCAATTTCATCCTTGCTAATCTGCTGATCGCCTGGATAATAAGCGCTCTGGGCAGTGTCGCTAGGAAATCCGAGATTGTATGGAGGTATCTGGTATATACTCGCACCCAAAATTTGGTGCAATTCCTTTGCTCTGTTGCTGATACTTCCAATCTTTTTAAGATCACCTAGGGAGATCGCAGGAACAAATTTCTGGTCACCTTTGCCCTATTCTCCGCGATGAGTTTAGTATATAAAAGACAAGGACTTCGAGACGTACATAGTAATTCCCGAGGTTTGCGAGGAAGACGGCAGCATAATCTAGGAATCCTTCGACCGCTTCATCGCCAACACTGACGCTTTCTGCGAGAAGCTCCCAATTTCCGTCGCAAGCCCGGTACGTCTCTAGGATGAAATCAAAAATGTACTGAGACTCTGGCGAGACCTGCCGCATTATTATGCGTGACCCGTTCCAGGCAGCTCTTAACATGACAGATCAGAGCTGTATACACATAGAGTATGGGCCGACTGTAATTATCTTACCGGGCCATATAATGGGCATAGAGCTTCTCCTGTGTGGACAGGCGCTCAAACGCCCTGCTGGCGTCAAGGTAGCATATGTAGCATGATAGCGACTTGACGATCGATGAATTGGATGCCATGAAGACACAATTTTTTGGCAAAATGGTACCGATCCGCAGAGTGTAGTTATTAGTTCCTTTTGATGGCTGGCAATTTGACGAAGTCGTGCGGGGGAGGATGGCGTGGTTTATAGCAGTGTCCCTGTGGTTGTACAGGGGCGTTGGCGTGGAAGAAACCGATCAAAGGGGCCAACTCTTAAGGGCAGGGCTTCCAATCCGCATGTTTGACAGTTCCAAGACAATGTCATGCTGTTAGAATTGTTGGACCTGTCTTGACCTTGACATTCAGTCGTACTACTTGCACGATAGTATCTGAAAAGATATACATTTTCCCTGGGGTTTAAGGTTCCTTTTAGCTTTGAACAATTAGCAAGTGCACCAGTGCCTAGATAGTAAGTTATAGATAGGGACTTTGAGCATATCCATATAGGTGGCTGGTTCGAGTTGTGATACGGAGAAGTTTTGGCCTCGACGCTGGATGCGGCTCTTTTTTAACGTTTCCCTTTCCCCACACAACCTTCTTCCGTCCCCAATATGCGACTCTAACACTGACACCGCTCCTTCAACCGCTCCATAACACACAAGCTGGCAAGAAATAGCCAGTCATAGGTATACATCACCCGGTACGACTGTTTATCTGAAATTAATTTGCCAGCCGCTGCTGACACATTTTCGCAGTTGTTCCTAGTACCTGACACAAACTCCGAAAACTACATCCCACTCCGCCTTCGAAGTGCTCTCTGTCGGGACATATAGCGGGAGGCAGCACACACGTTATACAACTAAATCCAGCTATCAAATATACAAGCCCAGCCTTTAAAGTTACTGTGGCCCGTCTTACACCAAGCGTCACAGATTGACGTCTGCTCGCGCGAAACCTCCAGGCCCCGGAGCTACTCAATTGATAGAACCGATATTCTACCTCCCGGCTGAAATATTAAAATAAGTGGCATTACTATACTGTACTGGCAAGGAATTGGAGGGACGACAGCAAACGGAGTGGACTAGCAAGCTAGAGGGAGAAAAGAGTTCCATACAACCATGCCCTACCTACCCACCTCACAGGAATACCTGGAGCAGTCAGCGCTTCTGCTGGAGGCGTACCCCGACTCAGTATGTTGCGCGCAATGTTGAACCTACACTCTCCTTTTCATCTTTCGTCCCCCTCCCCCGCTCTACTCCGCCAATTGATATTTTAACTAACAACCCCGCGCTCCGCCCTCACAGACCAGAATAACAACGAAATACTCCTACCCCTCCTCCAAGAAGACATCATCCGCCAGCGCAAAACCAAAACCCTCCACACCAGCCACCACCACCACCGCAACAGATACAACCTCCGCATCAACACCAACAGCGACCCCCGCAACCCTAACCCTCAAAACCTACCACCCAACCAGCGGCATCTGTCTAAAATACCGCACCAACAAAGCTGCAGAGATCGGCCGGCTGATCGCCGGCCTGGGGAAGTTAGCTAGCGGGGCGCCGGTTGTTGAGACCGTGGCTGTTGCGGCAGGTGCGGGAACGCCATCGGGGGATGTAGAGATGGCAGATGCGCCTGTACCTGCTGCGGCCCCTGTGAGCGCGAATGGGGCGGGTGGGAAGGGGCCGAGCGGGAGTGGTGGAGGGAAGGGGAAGAAGAAAGGCAAGGGCAAGAAGTAGGGTGAATGGGGTTTGATGTGTACGCCGGATGCGGGATACGAAGTATTGAATGCATGGATGTGTTTTGGGAGGCCGATCTGTTAGCACTTGTCAGGACACATGGCTGAGGTACCTATGGGTATGATCGTTTGATCTCATTTCTGTTTAGATTTTATATCACTGCCATCAGGCAAGACTGCGCATAAATCGTCAAATATAATCACACGAAGTATCAAGCTTTTAGCTCGAAAATCTGAATCTACACTGGATTTGGTGCAGACAGTGAAAGGCAGATTAATGGCAATATTATTCGATTGTTAATGATTATAGATATACACAAGGCAGGTAGATTTCCCTTGAACTCCACCTATCCCGTGCTTTTTGCCAAAAATTTCCAAAGTCTTGCCTTCAGAACTACTTTGAGCAAATAGAAAAGACATAATGCAGCGAAAACAGAGCAAACATAACGCCGTGACCCATACATAAGAACTGCCATAAAAACCAGCCAAGAGGGGGAGAAAAAGAAAAACATAAACGATGCAGTCGTAGAGTCAATGTCCGAGGGGAAAAAGGGATGCACAAAAGCCACAGATAGAAGTACAGACCAGTCTAAAACAAAAGGTCGACCGGAGATTCTGAAGTTGGCGCGTTGGAGATGATTGGAAGTGGAGAAGAAAAGGGTATATGCGTCACAGACGTCAAGCGCGGGAAGAAATAAGAAATACGAGGACAGTCTATCCAAAGGAAATAAGCCGTGGGGCGAGCGGTTTAGAAGTCTTCGTCAAAGGTGAAAGCACCTCCATTCTCAATCTGCTTCTCCGTATTTTCGGGTGCGGCATCTTTCTTGGTGCTTGCCATAACACCGGCCTTCTGGTAGTCACCGACACGCTTCTCGAAGAAGTTGGTCTTGCCAGCGAGGGAGATGTTGTCCATGAAGTCGAATGGGTTGGTGGAGTTGTAGACCTTCTTGTTACCCAAAGCGACAAGAAGACGATCGGCAACAAACTCGATGTATTGGCACATGAGCTTGGCGTTCATTCCTAGAAGCGCAACTGGGAGAGCATCGGTGAGGAACTCTTGCTCAATAGTGACAGCTTCTGTGATAATCTTCTCGACAGCATCTGGGCTGGGGCGATGGCGCAGGTGAGAGAACAGGAGGCAGGCAAAGTCAGTATGAAGACCCTCATCACGGGAGATGAGCTCGTTGGAGAAGGTAAGACCGGGCATGAGGCCACGCTTCTTCAACCAGAAGATCGAAGCGAAGGATCCACTGAAGAAGATACCTTCGACAGCAGCGAACGCGACGAGACGCTGGGCAAAGGTGGATTCTTTATCTTGAATCCATCGGATGGCCCAATCGGCCTTTTTGCGGATGCAGGGAACTAAACGACGCGTGAGCTGAGTTATTATTTCAAAACTAGGAATTGGGGTCCGTACTGGTATCAATGGCATCGAACAGATAGGTTCTCTGCTTTGGCTCCTTGATGTAGGTATCAATGAGGAGAGAGTAGGTTTCTGAGTGAATATTTTCCATCATAATCTGGAAGCCGTAGAAGCAGCGAGCCTCGGGGACCTGGACTTCTCCGCTGAAACGCTCGACAAGGTTCTCGTTGACAATGCCATCGGACGCGGCGAAGAACGCCAAGACATGTGAGATGAAGTAGCGCTCGTCATCGTTCAGCCTGTTATTCCAGTCGTGAAGATCCTTTGATAGATCAATTTCTTCCGCAGTCCAGAAAGACGCCTCTGCTTTCTTGTACATTTGCCAGATCTATAATTGAGTCGAGTTGAGTTAGCTTTCGTTGGCGTGCTTTGGACAAAAAAAAAAACACTTTACGCGTGACGCGTCGAGGGGCCTGGGAGCATACCTCGTGATATTTGAGAGGGAAAAGAACGAATCTGTGAGGGTTCTCCTGTAACAATGGCTCGTCTGCCTCTATGTCTTTGATACCAGGAGCGACTTTCTTCTCTTCCTCGTCCTGCTGTTTCTTCACGGCAGCAGCTTGCTTCTTAAGGAGGCCGGAATCGAGGACGAGAGGGACGGGGGTGAGGGAGTTCTCCTTGCCCGTAGGCTCGAAGTTAAGCTTTTTAGCAGGAGATTCATTCATTTTGAGGTTCTCAAGAGAGGAAGCAGTCTGCATGAACCCGTTAGCTTGACACGGTCACCTCAATCACCTCGGACGCGTCGCCAATGAGGGGAGTAGCGGGGGGCCGGGAGAACATACCTGTTTGGAGGGAGTGATTTGAGTAGCCATTGTAATGAGAAAAAGGGAGAACGGGGAGGTAACGGGAGTCAATTGAGGGTATCTGGGAGGGAGATAGATGGGTGGTGAAGTGGGAAGAAGACAGAGAAACAACAGGAGCAGAGAATGGCGAAAGATGCGTAGAAATACCTGGGCCCGATCCACGCTAAGTCACGGGACCACGCGAGGCAGCGCGACTTCTGCCGCAGACAAATTACGTAACGCAGCAGGGTGTTTGCGGTGTTTGCAGTGTTTGCATGCGCTGCACCCACTCGGCATCTCCTGCTCCGGGCCCAGGCAGACGCGACTGTGGGATATCAATCTAATCAATCAGTGATAATCTGCATAATGCGCGCTACCTCATATATACATCATATCATAACATATAACACGCGCTCCGCTCCTTATATAATAATTAATAACACCTAAGTTAAACAATCCAGCAAGGTCCCACTATACCACGGTCCAGACTCCATAACGCAATGAATACATGAAAAAAAGTTACTACTGTGACCACCTCTCATCACCAGCCAATCTCCTGCTAGTGGCCGTGGCCCTGCCTTTCATGGCGGTGAGAATGCCTGTGCTGGTAGCTTGGTGCTGAAGGACTAGCTTCACCTGGAGCAGGCGTGTCTGATTCACCAGTACTGGTCAAGTTGCCGACAACATCTCTGGTTCGAGCAGCAGCCCCGTCCTGGAAGACGCGAACATATTTGACGCGCCAGTACGCTTCCCTAAACTCAGATGGGTTGTTCTGTACAAACTCCTGGCACGTCGCGGCCCTACCAGCACAGCTGCTAGTGGACCACACATTTCCAGCCCAATCGCCGCAGAATGTGGTGTCAAAGACCTCAAATTCGGAAACGCGTCAACTAACTAAGCACCACAGGAGTTGCAAGATGGAAACTTACGATGTTCTGGCGTCTAATATGAGAAGAAATGTCACACGCGCCTTGGAACTTGGCCATTGGCGTAGGCCATGCCCCAGGATTGGGAGTTCCAGCCCCAATATCGCCAGGGATGGCATTGCGCGGGAAGAACCAGATGGTCACTGCAGATGCACTTATTTCCGTGGCATACACTCCGCCTCCATTCGCATTGAACCCCCTACCATAGGACCTCCCGTCCGAAGAGGTAATTGTGCATCCCGTATTTGGTGACTGTCCCGGCGCATTGACATCGCAGTTGGGAGTTTGAAGGTTGCCCGTGAACCCGCCATTGTTGATGCTGCACCCGGACCTTGTGTGCAGGGCCATTAGATTGCCGCTTTGCTCATGAACACCTTCAATGATATCGATTTCACCATTGTTGGGCCAGTCAGGCCCGAATGTCCAGCTGGTATTCAAAGCTCCGTCAGCTATGGGTCACATAATAACCCTCTTCGAAATCAGATTACTTACAATGCGGGCCAGGTGCCGCATATTCCCCCAGGCATATGCTCAACATCGGTTATGATCAAGCCCCTGTCGTAGGCCTTGTTGCTGTGGACTCGAACGCTGGAACGTCCTCGACCGGAACCAACATTGGTGCTATCGACTCCCATGTAGATAACATTGTTCGCAGTGGAAACTAGGCCACGGGATTGGGCTGCGCCTTGATCAAGATAGTTGACATAGCCGTGAGTGGGGTCATCACCCTAATATTGTGTCATAAGAGTCCAACCCAACAAGCATCACGACAGCTAACGATTAAAGCCTAGAGGACTCACCGAAAAGAAAGTGAATTGCTGGTAGAAGTTCCCGGCATTATAGTCATCGACAAGATTATACGCTGCCTGGGAAAGCCCGATAAGACTATGAGCGCAAAAAAGAATAGAGAAACGCATCTTGCAAATGGGGTATCAATAATGAAGTCTGCCAGAGACTGTAAAGGAGTGTTGAAACTATAAAAGAGCAGGAGAAACAAAATAATGGGGCTGTGGGAAATGAAACAGATGCTATCCCGCGGACATGACATTCTTATAATCTCAACCCTTCTTCCTAAGAACGGAAAGGGCCACAAGGAAGAGAAACCAATCATCGGATGACTGAAGCACTCAGTAAGTGACCAGACAAAAATCTATCGAATTTTTCCGGAGGGTGGACCACATCCGCTACCACATGGTCAAGGTCATTTTATTTCCGAATTCACAAATCTATCACGGTTCGACAAGTATCCCTACGCCTTGGCCGTCTAAGCATGAGACGGAACAAGCCAAGACGGATGAAGCATTGCAGTCTCGAATTCGAGATTTCCCGGCCCAGGATGATAAGTGGACGTTGTTCGGTCAACCATGTCCAAAATACCATCTCCGACGAATGTTGTTCTAGCAGGGATACCCTAGTCATTCCCCCGTTAGATTTTTCAGAGTGGTTTTTGAACAAGTCACAGATAACATTAGTTTCGGAGCGTTGTTGCCACAAAGATCGAATGGACGTGAAGGATACAGAATTGTGCCCGCCTCTTATGATCTAGAGAGAGAGCGGGGGTTGTGGTTGTGCCCATTTCAGTGTTCGACATGACGCCCACTTCGTTTATAGATGACGTCTCATAGGTAACCCGGGTTGCGCATAAGTGCATGACAGTTCCCATCCCGGACGACGGGATGTTTTAAGAAGTAAACGCCGGCGGCTAACGTGGCGTCGTGTGTGGACAATGCTTGAAAGAAAGAAGCTTTACAATACTGAATCGTCTAAGTGGTTTCGGCGTTGGTATGTAGATGACCCCGCCCACATGACCCAGCGCATCACGATCGCTTGGGTAGATCTGGAGACCACAATCTGCGGTTCAAGTAGGAGTCAACTGGTTTGGCTTGTGAACTCGAGCGTGGTTCTCCATCATGTCTCCAACAGCTCGTGCATGTCCGTAAATAGCAAAGCGTAAAATGCACGGTTGTTGGCATTTTCCCTTTCCCAGAATAGGGCCATATCCATGTCTCATCCAGCCAAGCCTCTCTGCAGGAACAAAAAGTTCTTCAGGAACGATACGCGACTTCATTGGCTCGTAAATAAATTTGATCAAAGTAACCCGTTCCATCTCGATTACTTTTAATCTTATTTCGACGACAAATAAAGTACTAAAGGCAGGGTATCTTTTGCTAGTAGCCCGGGGCCTCCCCATGATCTGTCACTGGACCGGTGGTGTTTGCGGGATTCCGGTTGTAACGCAAATCGGAGACGATATTTTAAAGTTGGGGTCTGGAACCTTTGGTGGGGCCCGTGGTGGGGTAAGGCCCCAGAGCCGGGCCGGGATCGGCACGCACTGTGCCTGCGCTCTCGGGACGGGTTGCCGGAAGGCCGAACAACAATTTCATTGAGGTGACCGCCGGGTTGGCTATATAGAAGATGAAATTTAATTGTATGATTAGATATGGAAAGATTTCTTCCGAATCTACAATGGAAAAAGATGTGAATATCTAGGTGCCTAGCTTTACTGACACGTCGTTTGAACCAACCCTACGGAAACGTGTTGACTCGGTTCTCAGTTTCAGGTTTCAGGGCTCGGTCTCTTCTTAACACTGAGCGTCTCTACGGAGAATACAGTGTTGGGTTCTCAAACTCAGTTGATCAACATAGATCTCTTGCCATTAGTACACTTCTTATTTTCCGAACGCCAACAATTTTGTGTGTTGAGTGAGATATCCCCAGCCATTAGGTTTCAATATAAGAATATGCTTCGCAAGTCGACCTCTTAACGCTTTGAACTATTACCAGATTTTTGCGCGGCAAGGTAAACATGCGCATCTAGCTAATGTGATCCGAACGCTGGGTGGTACACATCGTCATCCCGCGACCAACCTGAAAATAATAACAGTCATGTAAGGGGCAAACGTGAGACAAGATTCTCCCCTTTCAGTGCCACCGTCTCTACATGAAAATGGTTCTCTTTTAACGGCGGGGTAATGAGACCTGTGAAACCTCAAAAACGGCGGGGTGCATAGCTTCCCACTACTCGGTTAAGACTAGTGAGTTCCCAAAAATCCGGGATGCCATCCCATGTCAGCGGTTTGGTTATTTGTTATTCACGGCCTCGTCATGGGGAACTGGTGTAACAAACTACAGTGACGTTTTATGCTGGGTCGAAATGCGGCCGAGCTCGACAGAACTAACAGACAATTTCACCAGCCGGTCCTTAGTTGGAGAAGAGATAGGATCGTGGAAGCGGAAGCCAGTTCATACTAAATACGTCCCAGGTTTGAGGATATTTCTATAATAATTGTTCATTGTCAAAATTAATAAAGGAACGGAAAGAAGCCATGTATAGGCAAAAATGGCAAGAGACAAAAATCTATAATCTAAAGATTGGATATGATATCGCCCGGACGAGATTGCGAAAGAGTAGGATGAAAGAAAATATAGATGAAAACGCCAATCATATCCCAAAATCCCTTTACAAATGACCCCTAATCGTGATCCAGGAAGTAGAAAGTGGTATATAGCACACGCTGCTGTCGAGATTCTGATGTTAATTGATAAAAGGAAATTTAGTGACATTTGCTGCAAGGAGATATGTCATTATCGGGTATATGCGTTTAAAATGAGAATTATATTTTTTCTCTAATCGATTCAGGTAGGAAACGGTCTTCTACTCGTCGCATGAGTCTGTTCGTTTGCTCGGCCAAACTGAGGGTCAAAATCTAAATATTTACTGGTTAGTTTCTATACTGGCGATTCGGGGCGATAAATTGGCTTCGTACCGTATGAGGTAGGATACGTGCTAAGTGAGCAAAGTATCCTTTGTATATAGCCAAAAGTCCTTCCCTGCTGACGGTTTTGTATAGACAATCAAACACGCCCTTGTAGAGGTTTCCGGTTTGGTTATACATGCGGGACATGATGGTATCTAAATCACAGTCAGTCGAGTTGAGTTTCCCAAGTCAGAAAGAGTGCCCATACCAGGAGGATGCATGACACAGCAGACAACAAAACCACTGCATGCGCTACTAGCCAAATGCAATGCTGGTCCATCTTCCATCCCAAGATGCTTTATTAAACGCCGCTTGGCGAAGAAATATGTAGGCAGTTGTACGGAGCTACCAAAGCCGGTACGGACCATAGCAGCATAGACGCCGCGGTATAGACCTCTCACGCCCTCGCCGCCGTGAATCTTCCGCAGTCCGTCGAACGAATTTTTATACATGTGTTGCGTACCCACTGGTAAGAATGGGGAGTATGATTGGAGTCGGGTTTTCACCAAGAAAAAGGGAGAACCGGCGGCGGCACCCATTATTCCTGACACAGCTCCTGAAAAGACGTTTATGCCGAGGGACTGGTAGGCTGCGTCCTTATATATCGCTTCGGTAACGCCTACGCGCAAAGGTTCATAAAAGCCGAGACGACAGCCATTGAGAAGGACTTGGTAAATATACTATTCGGTTATCTCGTTAATATTGCGCCAGCGGTAAAGGAAGGTGGGTGGTGTGTCGGGGGTCGGGTACGTACTGCGGATCCGATACCCCTAAAGAGGCCCCGAGGTCCTTCATTTTGAAGAATGACTTTAACGCCATGGAAAACACCTTTGTATTTTCGTACTGCTTCCTGCTTTGACTGAAGTTCTCCTTGCAGCTGCAACCTTCACCAATCTGTCAATATATGTAGCATCCGTCTGGCTTGGGGCCGAGCGTACCGGATCTTAACGGTTTCGAAGCTATGTGTAACTGTAACCGCACCACAGGCTGCCAGGCCTCCGGCAATAAATGCCCTGTAATAACCAAAAGCACCAGTCAGCATGATTTGTTCCCGGTTCTCAAGGGATTTGGATCCGCTTACCCCGTGGTGGTTGACATGTCGTGTTAACGTGGCTTGAGAGATACGGTGAGGCCAGATTAGAAAACGAACGCGCGACGAAACGAAGACAAAGGAGCGTAAAGGAATAATGAGAGAATCGCACACGCCCAAAAAGACCAATCCGCGCAACTGAGAGAAGTGAAGAAAAAGGAACGTGGAGTCAGACGAACAGGAGCTGACTCTCGTCTGGATACACACGGCCGCAGCGGAAACTTTGCGCTTCGGAGCATGGCCAATGGCCCGAATGCCCTCCGATCATCGGCACAGCGCGCGGCTATCCGGATTAACTTATCTCCGTGGAGCTATGAACTTCACGCGCTTTGTCTCATGCCAAATGGCGTAGCTTCAACTTCAACAACAACAACATCGGATGAAGGCTCGGGCTGGGCAGCAGGTTGATATCTTAAATAACTATTGGCTAGAATAGCATTACCCACTGCTTTGTGGTCATCATCCAATTTCTAGCTTGCTCTTCTAGATCGCGTGCAGGAGGTTGTGATCATGACCGAAGCTGCCCTTCCTCCCCAGCCCGCGGCAAAGGTGTCGGATATAGTCAAGAATTATCGGGCCTCAAAGGTGAGCACTTGCAATATTACAACCTGGCGTATTCTATGTAAACAACACGCGCTAACACAATTACCCCAAATTTAGTCATTTCGGGGAAATCCCAGACAGGATGGGCTTCCTAGTAATATTACCTCTCTGGATTTCGACGACCAGGGCGACTATCTGGTAGCTGCCGGCGACGATGAGGCCATACAAGTATTCGATATAAAGGAAGGAAAATTGACGAAAACGGTGCCCAGCAAAAAATACGGTGTACATTTGGCAAAATTCACCCATCATTCCCGACAGATCCTTCACGCCAGTACAAAGGTGGATGGTAAGCTGCTCCCGGTCTGCTATCCGCAACGTAGTGCCCGGTTCTAATACAATATCCTAGATTCGCTACGGTTGCTAGATTTACACAACGAAAGCTACCTGCGATATTTTTCCGGTCACACTGATAAAGTCACGGCGATTGCTCTTTCACCCGGAACGGATTCCGTTTTGTCATGTTCTAAAGACGACACCGTTGCCTTGTGGGATCTAAATTCCAGAAATGCGCAAGGAAAACTCAAACTTGCTACCCCGTACCTCGTTGCCTTTGATCCCTCGGGTTCCGTCATAGCGATTGCGTCTCAATCAACATCGTCGATATTACTCTACGATTTCAGGAATTATGACAAGCCTCCTTTCGCGACATTCGATCTCGCACCACATGAGGATAGATTTACCCCTTCCACGCGGGGGAGGGCCTGGACACGTTTGGAGTTCTCTAACGATGGCAAACATCTTCTCGTCGGAACAGACTACCATGGACATTTCCTTTTGGATGCTTTCGAGGGACATGTCAAAGCATTTTTGGTTGGTAAGAGTGGCCCTACGGGACGCGCTGCCCCAGTCTCAAGTTCCGGAAAACCGTTGGGGCAAGGAGATGTATGCTTTACTCCAGACGGGCGCTATGTACTTGGCGGCGCAGGCGACCAATCCGATACTTTAGTGTGGGACACGCAGCAGGCACCGGATACGAGTCTCTTTCTTAAGCCTGCCTTCCGACTACCATACCGTGCGCGTTCCGTTGTCGTGCAAGCCAATCCGAGATACAACATGTTCGCCACTGCAGACAAAGAGATCACGTTCTGGCTCCCAGATGATAACGCCAGACCGGCTGAAAAATGAGGTGAAGTTAGTAGTTGATTATCGCCATTATTCGAACGGACAAAGACGAATCGGTGTACTCCTTTTCATTAAGATTGGTGCGTGGGTAACGGATGTCTCCTCTTGGCAAATCTAAAGAAGACTCAGACGACCCGGTCATCTTACCGACCAAGTCATATCAATAACTGTTCTATTCTATTGGAACTCGTTATTTATGCCCTCCTGTTGCTTTCTTTACCAACCAAACTCCTCGCCGTATCGCAAATCCAAACAAGGGGGCCGGTTAAGTCATCGTCACCATCTCTGTTCTCTTCGATGAGATATTCGATCTGCTTAGCTACCGTCCGATTGCTTGAGATAGTCATCAGGCCTGTTGCCCAGCCATATAAAAACACGCTCCTGTTGATATCACTCAATAGGCTCGCGATTTCGTGGGCCTGAGCTGGCAAGGCGTCCTCTTTCCAGCCCCGTTCGATTTCCCCATGGGCGTTTACTATCTTAATAGGAATGTTCCAGTCCAACGGAACTTTATGATCCGATAGCTCCTGAAACTGGGCTACCAAATTCTCCCTATCACAGTCTGGATTCGTTTGACCCATGATCAGCTTCGTCCTTTTCTTCTCAGTCGCGGTGCCAATAGTGTCGACTATTTCGTGCATTCTCTTGGCGGCTTCTTCGGTGCATACAAGTTTCCTATCACCCATTGCTGGCCAAAGTTCAGAGGTAACCAACGGCTGCTTTGCCTCTAGCTCAATCTGCCGGACAATTGCACGATGGTGGCCTGATGACGGGTCGATATTATGAAAATGTGACAGGTCAGACACGAGAGCAAGGAGTAGAGTGCAATCGACATTTAAGGTGGGGGTGATATGGGGATAAGGTACTGGGAGCAAAGTTGGAAGAACCTCTTCCATCGTCTTGGATTGTCGATTATTATTATCTGTCTCGTTAGGAGCTGTGATAGATTTTGAGTCAGTCTCTATGTCGGCCCCACACTCCACTGTAACACCCGTCTTTCGGATCTCTTTGATAATAGAATCGACCTCGGGTATCTTTCCTTCCACGATCTTGGGGAGCACGAAACGTATCCGGGGGTGCTTGTATCTGACTCTGACCAAAGCAGCCGCCTTTTTCATATCCGTAGCCAGCTTTACCAGTTCGATTTCATCCTCATCATCGTCGCTATCGTCATTTTGCAACCTAATTGTCTCCTCTTCATCACTGGCCGAATCATACCCCATCTCCCACCCCCTTTTTGCCAGTTCAAACAAGAGCCTACTGGGCGTAACCGTAGACACCTTGACCCACTCCTCTCCATTATCAGCTACTATATCCACCAGCACACTCCTCTTCTGTAAACCAGCCTTCTTCAAATTTTCCTCAACAGCCTTGTGGCCATCTGCTGAAATATGCATTCCCTGTAACGACCGCTGGAGATCTGTACCCGAAACTGGCGTGGCCGACCCTCCTGTGACATCCCCGTCAGAGCCACGCGGGCCTTTAGCTTTATACCAGTAGAACCGCTTGCTAAACGCAATTAGGCCGGTACAAGCGGACTTCCCCACGTTCCACACGGACGAATAGAACGGTAAATTCGACGATCGTAACGAGTGTAGTACGCGCATCTCCGCTTCATCTTCACCGGCATCACCATCATCACTGCCATCGTCATCATTGTTATTCTTATTATTACTGGGGCGTCCTTCGATCGGTGTATTTGTTTTCGCAGCCGCCTCTGCCAATTTGTTCAGCGATCTGAGCTCGGATTGTACGAAAGATTTGAACTGTCGCAGCTCGACTGCATTGTGTTTATCAGTGGCTGCAAGGTGTGACTGCAGAAATGTAAGCTCCGATAGGAGAGTGTTGCATTCTTCGAGTAAGGAGGCCGCGAGGGCTTTGCTGGTTTGTGGCGGGGTATTGGTGGTCCCCGCCGCCATTGCTGTTGGATATTATTGAGTTTGCCGTTGCTATGAGCCAATGTCCAGATTGAATATAGGAGAAAGACCGGGATGAAAGCGAAAGAATGGAGGAACTATATCATGGACGTCAGCGAGAGTGAGTGTGAGTCAGCTTCAGTTGGCTTCTTTGGTTTTTTCTGGCCATAATCATGCGGCGCATGGACTAAGTTAACTTAACGTAATCCATAAGCGAGCGAGCCACATAGGTGAGCGAGCCACTTCCTCATCACATACGCGTCTCATAACTCAACAATCAAAAATGTCAACAACACAAAGAAGCCAGTCTTCCTCTATGGAAGGAAGGATTCTTCTTGCTATTGAAGCACTCAATAAAGGTCAAATTTCCAGTGTATGAGCTGCAGCAAAGTTTTATGCTGTTCCTCACTTCACTCTTACTCATCATGTGAAAGGTTGTACAGCCCGCGTTGATACTTTACTCAAAAACTGAAAACTTAGTCTTACAGAGGAGGAAACTCTTGTTCAATGAATTCTATCTATGAATAAGTGAGATCAGCCGCCCTGGGTTAGAACTGTATGAGAAATGATCAATACTCTTCTTGCAAATTGAGCAATCAAATCTGAACTCAACCCCTCACTCACAGTGAGTGAATGCTGGGTACAAAACTTTGTTAATTGTCATGAAGAGATAAAATCAAAGTTCTCTTGCAAGTATGATCACCAGCGAGCTCTATGTGAGGATTCAGAGATTATACAGAGATGGTTCTGGCTCATACAAGACACCACTGAGAAATATGGGATTCTGCCAGATGATACATACAACTTTGATGAGACTGGGTTTCAAATGGGCATTATTGAGACAGCCAGGGTGGTTACAGGGTCTGAGAGGGTTGATCATCCAAATCTTATACAGCCTGAAGATCAGGGATGGGCTACTGTTATTGCTGAAGTCAATGCAACTGGCTGAGCTTTGTGTACAATGATTATTCTGAAGGGAAAGATGCATCAATCCTGTTGATATGAGACTGAGGGACTCCCAGAAGACTGAGTGATTGAAGTCAGTGACAATGGCTGAACAAATGATAAGCTGAGGTTAATCTGGCTTAAGAAGATATTTGACAAGGACACTCAATCTCATACAAAGAGCAAATATCAACTCTTGATTCTTGATGGACATGAGAGTCATTCCTCAGCTGAATTTGATCAGTTCTGCTCTGAGAACAACATTATTGCTCTCTATATGTCACCTCATTCCTCCCATCTCTTGCAATCATTAGATGTGGCCTGTTTCTCTCCTCTAAAGAAGACATATGAATGAAAGATGGAAGAACAAATGCAGCTTGGCATCAACCATATTGACAAGAAGGAATTCTTGACCCTATATCCAGCAGCTCATAAAGAGGCTCTGAATGAAAGCAATATCAAGAGTGATTTTA